>JAOBAT010041011.1:0-30417 GCA_026413305.1 Hydrozoanthus tunicans | reverse complement strand
ATTTTAATGGCTCTTTTTTGTAAGGTCACAATCGGTTTTAAAGTGGTTTGATAATTGTTTCCCCACAACAAAAGACCGAACACATGAGTTCATTTCAAAGTTGTCCAGTTTCAAGACGATTTCGCTGGTTATTTTTTCTGGTCTCTGCTTGAAAACCTGTAAGAAAATATTGCCTAAGCTACCGCAAATAGAATGGTTTTGTAATTTTTCTAGAAACTGCGGTGGCTGTTGGCCTTTTCTAATGGCAAATTCCTAATAAAGAGTATTTTTTCCTCGATTCAAACTTCACGCTTCGTGTTTGCAGTCTCAGTTGACGTATAACGTGTATGTAAGGAGAATTTGAATGTTGAGTCTGTGACAGAAACGCGAGGGGATATGTTGGGAGAATTGAGAAAGAACTTGAAAGTCACTCGCCAAATATGGCTTGTGACTAATTGTATCGAAGGCTTTGCGAAAATCCAGAAACAGAAGAGACCAAGGTTGTTTTTAACGTCTGTGTAGTGGATTATGTTGGCAGTGGTTCTGACTGCATCACTAAATAGCCAGCCTCTCAGGTATCTAACTTGATCGTGCACGTTTCTAGTCAATATTCAGTAGGGAGATTGGTCTCCAATTTTAAAGTAGCTGTCGGTCGCTATCGGTTTTGGCAAGTAAAGTGATTATGTATCGCTTCTGTGATGGAAAGAGCTCTCCCAATTCATAAGATGCCTTTAAACTGTTGACTACTAAGTACCCGATACTTGGCCAAAAAGTCATATAGAATTCTGCATTTAGGCCATCACTTCCTCATGATTTGCTGCGTAAATTGCTACATTTAGTTTTACAAAAAGCTATCGATTCTTTTTGAATTTTGTTTTATGTAATCCTATTGAATTCTTTTATCAGCTATTTCTTCGCATTCTTTTATCAATTTAGAGATATTGTTATTTATTAGATCTTGATAGTTTTTATCAGTTGTAAGATAAGAACTAAATTTCCAATAGCCAATTCTTTGACTCTGGAACTTTGGATTTTCCAGATCGATAGCAATGGCAGAATGATCTGTAAACGGAGCACTTTTTATGTCGGTTTTTTAGTAATAGTCAAGATGACAATGTATACGCGGTGTTCTTGATAGTACCCAAGACTTATCTACGTTATCCAAACCACCTTTCTTATCAAGTGTTGGATCTTGGAAACAATTATATTCGCCCCCTATCATCACTTCATTACTATGATGCCTTCTTCTTTTAAAAGAAAGTTTTTTAATTGTATAGAAAATTTAACTGGCATTTGATATTGTTAGGGGCATAGATATTTAGCAATTGAAAGGCGAATCTTCGATCAGAATGTGTAGATAAATAAATCTGCCGTCGTTGCATACTTTTGTCTTTTTAAAATCACAGTTTGATTTGTGTTAAAACACAAATTTAGAATCGCAACACCTCTCAAGTTACAGGAGCCATGTGAGAAGATAATTTCACCTCCCCACCTGGTTTTCCACATTTTTTTGCAGTTGGAACTGCTATGGGTTTGCTGCAAAAAGATAACAGCTGCATTTTGATTATGCAGCCAAGTGAAAACTTTTCTTCGTTTCTTATTGTCATTCAATCCTTTAACATTCAGCAACAATAGAGAATATTTTGGGAGTTGAGAAAAAATTTCGATGCAAATTAGAGTGACTTCTACTCAAGGGATTGAGCTGAATAATTGGACTTTTGACTAGAACAAACATAGTGTGGTGCCCGTGAAAGTCTATGAAACAACTTGCATATTTATGTTTCTTAAAAATTTTTTATTTTAGGTCAAGATTTTCTGAAGTTTTACTTTTGCGGTAAAGTGAGCAAACTTAGTAAAAAGAAAAAGGTTGTGCATAAACCAAAATATTAAATATCAGAAAGAAGGCATGCTTTTTCTGTTGATAATCTTAAGATGACGCCTTTAGATTTTTTCATTGCACAAAAAAGGGTCGAGGACATAAAACTTGTCAAAGGGTTTGACAGACTGGGCTCGCATAAAAAAAACTAAATGAAATATTTTGAAGACATTATGGCATTAAAACTAAATGATACGATAAAGAGGATACAGTTCATATGTCCGACATGATACCTCTAGTTTAAGCCTGCAATTTTCTTCTTTCATGGCCGATAGCTTCTGGTTTATTGTAGGTCTTCCATTTTTGCCGAATTTGTAACCTGCTTCGACTCTAGGTCTTCTAATCTGCCGAGGGCAGCAAGCCATTCAACCTCGGATATCACAAGCGAGGTCATTTGCGATCGTTTTAAAAAGAGTCTGCCATAACTTACTAGTATTCAACAGTTCAACTTGCAGAGCCCAAAAAAGCACGACCTACTGGTGCCGTCATGCGCAACTCTACTCACTACCAAGTATTCTGTTAAGTAGTGAACTCTCCAATGGAGAATTCACTATTGGGGCCTCAAGGAAATAACACAAAGGTCAAATTAAAAGGTCATGAGCCAAATGCGGCGTCTCTTGACTTTAAAGCCCTCACATGCAAGTAAAAGAACCAAGTGGAAAGCAGTGGTGGCCACTGTACTGTAGCCAGGTTAGAGGAGATCTGTAGCGGAGACCTCATGGAGCACTGACAGTGCTACAAAAATAAAGTTTATACTGGCAATGTTCACTATTTTACCAATATGATATTGAAATGTGAAAAAATCTCTCACCTGCTTGGCTTGTGAGCCACTGCAGAGCTCACAACTGAAAAAGGACAATGACATTTTGCTGGATTTGTAGCTTCTTCAGAGCATGACTGACAGACTATGATAATGATGCTTTTTTTTTCTAGTCATGTGATACAAATTAAAATAATTTATGTTATGCCATGATTTGGTAATTACTCGAATGATTGTTTTGCTGTTTGCAAATGCCGTAGCATGATGAAATTAAAATACAAAGAAGAAAACATTCAAAATTTTGTTAAAGTTGAGCTTTTACTGAGAATCGTTTTTTTAAATCCACAAAATTTGTGTAAAATAAGGTGAGAAGAAACAAAAGTATTTTGATTTAGAACACCTTGTCAATTTAGGGAAGGTGTCAACAAGTTCTTGTTAACTAGTATTACAGATAAATTAAGTCAATTAGATACTAACAGAATGTGACAAGACCGTTTATTTTTACATTCGGATTGTGAAGCATGAAGAATTTATTGTGATGAGTGAGTAAAAAGTCATTATAAACTTTTGCACATACTGTATCCATAGTGCTTGACACGTGTTCATAGTTTTACAGTACAGTTGATCCAATAATTTTAAATGTTTTAAGGGACTAGGGTATAGATTGAGAAGTTCATTTTATCGAATTATAAAAATTTTATTGTTATTTTAAGTCGATAAAGTTATTATTATTGTACAATGTTATTTGCTGTTGCAGTTGAAACATTGATATCTTCAAGTTTCATCTTCAAATTATGAATTTTAAAGCAGTGAAGTTTCCCCAATTAGCTTACCATTTGCATGTAAGCTAGAACGATTAAAACGATATTAAAGTTATTATTATTATTATTGTACAATGTTATTTGCTGTTGCAGTTGAAACATCGATATCTTCAAGTTTCATCTTTCATCCTATAAACTTTGTTTTTGTTTGCTGACAATGACACATGCAAAGTTGGACAGTCATGTGTGAGGTCGTTTGGGAAGAGGTGAAACTTGATTCAAACTTTTTTCCCGTAATCAATTGATTTGGGGCATTGCTTCTGTATTGAGCGGCCATTCTTAGTGATTCAACTCAAGTCGAAACTGTGAAAAAGGGCTTTGATAGAAAGTGTATATTAAGAACTCAAAACAATAAAAAACCGGGATTTGGTTATCAAACTCTAAATTTACGTGTTGTTTGTTAACTTCAAACAAATTTCAAAATCCGTGCTTTCAAAAAAAAATTGCTTTTAGTGCTACTCAGTGAAAAACAGAAAACTGTAAAAATATTTGTGCAAGCGTTAATGCAGTTTCCTGCATTTACTTAATGCCAAATATTTTTTAGTCAATTTTAATGGGTTTTTTATTTATCAACTCATTTAGTGTTTTAAACAGCTAGATAAAGTTTAAAGTTATGAAGCTAGAATTGTTTTTACATTAGCTTCTTTTAGGATTAGTGAATATGTTTTTTAGCTACAAAGCGCCTCTGGACATCAGTCTTTGGATTGGATGAGCCACCCTTTGGAACTAAAGTTTAACCTTATTTCACCTTCACGTTGCTACATATATTAAAGTTTGGAGTTACTTTGTAAACATATAGCTAATGCAACCTTTTCTTATCAGTGGTGCATCGGAAAATTCTAGCCATAGATGTTCTATGAGTTCTAACAATCATACAAACCTGTTTATGAAGGAGTTCACCCTTGTACGTAGCACTTGTATCCATGACAGATTAAACTTTTTTAGCACTTGATAAGAATGTAAGCCACTCCTTATTAACAGTGTTTCGACACTATACAGATTCTTGTGGAGACAACCTGAGCCAGGTGTGTACAAGCTATGACCTTGTAGCTATCATCGCCCATCATGGAAATGTAGGAGGTGCAGTGTTATTTTTTTACTTGTTCCGTGCTTTTTGCCATTAGTGCATTGAGTGCATTGAGTGCATTGATATTTATAACTTATAATAACTTTTTTGACATTTAAAATGAGATAGAACATTAAAAATTTCACCATTCAAGTGATGAGTCACTATAGCACAAAAAATAATTGTGTAGAAGATTTGCACCCCTCAGATACCAGTGTAAGTTAATTTTGCTTTAGTTTGTTTTGAGCACTTGCTCTATTAAAAAGTATGTAAAACTGAAATAAAAACTACATTAGTTTCCAAAGGCTTTCAAAACTGTCATCAGGGATATCGTTTCTGCCAATCATTTGTGGTTTTTAAATTCTAAGTTATTCTCATAGAAGTAGTTTTCAATTTTGATTACCGCCTATACTGGCAAGTCAACGGTTGCGGTATATTTGGGAAACCCGCTGTCACCAGTACTCGCAAGTAACTTTACGGCCAAGCTCAAAAATGGTGTTGTTACACCAGTCAGTCCTGACTGCTACCACAGATATGTTGATGATATTTTTGCCAAGAAAAAAAATGAACCTAAGTATCTTCTATACCAACTTAACTCATACCATCCAAACATTGTTTTCACTGTCAAAGAAAATCCTGATCATTTCCTCAACACTGTCATCAATAACACTGAAGACCACTTCACTTTCTCAGTTTATACCAAACCCAGTAAAATCCCTACTAACTGGAATCAGACAGAAGTCCCAACAAGCTAGAAACGTAACGCAACCATTGGCACCCTCTATCGAGCAAAAAGGATCACCACAGCCTTAGAAAGTGCAGTTGAAAACATCAAAAGAAAATTTCAAGAGTGGCTATCCAAAGAAATTTATTGAAAAAACTTCGACTCTTTTCAAAGCCCAAAAGATGAACCTTTATTCCTAAAAATTCTATGTTTGAAGAGCATAAAGCAATCTTCATTAAACTTCCCTTCTGTAAACGGAATGAAAGTTCGGCCTCCAGTCTCATCAAAAACTTACACAAGTACACAATCATTTTGTTTTCAAAAAATAATATTAGTACTATTATATATGAAAAACCCGGAAAATCAAATCTATGTTTAAAACAAAGGGCAAGAACAATCACCCATAATATTTAATATACCAAGGCACTTATTGCTGTGGATCATATTACATTGGTGAAACAAAGAACATGAAAATCCTATGAATGCGAGGCATTTAAGTTTCAAAAATGGAACACATACTGTACTGCACCTTCTTCTGAAAGTGCTTCTAAACAGTAAACAAAATACAAAAAGAAAAATCCTTGAAGCTTTACTGATTGCTGTACTCAAACCGGACTTAATAAACAAATCACAAGCCATTAAAGTCGAAAATAAGTAAGTAACTTTATTTAAGTCTCATATCATCTAGCCGTGCACATGCCTGCCTAATCAGGGAGACTATATCAACGGCTTAACGACCCTGTCCATGGACGGTGTGTCGAAGAAGGCTGCACAAATATTCAACCCTCGGCAAGACAGGGGATCGAACCAGGGGCCTCATGCTTGGCAGTCAGAGTTCTTACTTACATCTGCGGCAGAAGCAAAAAATTATTTGGGGGGGGGCACAGTTGGTATTTTAGTAGTTTGTTATAAGATCTGCAACTCCTTTTCAAAAGTTATTGTAGTTAACCAAAAAATTGGGGGGGGGGGGGCAGCCCCCTCCCTCCCCCAGTTCCACCGCTCATGGCACACTTTTTTCCTATGGGAATAACTTCGAACTTTTAAACCACAAACGATAGACTGAAACCTTATCTCTGATGATGGCTTTTAACTGAAAACGTTTGGAAATTTTAATATGTATTTTTTATTTCACCTTTGTATATTTACTCTGTTAACCTTGAAATTGTTGTCAAGAAAACAAAAGTGTTAACTTGGGTGAAGTGGTTGTTAGTTTAGTCACATCTTGTGAAAGTGCCAGTACTAATTGTTTATGTGATTTTATGCTATAGCTGGCCATTACGTTACATTTGCAAAGAACTGCATTAGTGGCAAATGGTATGAGTTCAATGATTCCTGGGTCAGGCAAGGTAAGTCGATGTTTTCATCTACAAGGGCTACCTTCATATAGACTTCTTACTTTATGGAAATCTTCCTCAAATACTCTGGGAGATCTTGGTTTTCTCAGTTGAATTTAAATGGAATCTGGCTTACAATTCCTCTAAAATTTTGTATTTAAACCATTAATTTGCTGCTGTAAAGTGGCGGTTGAAATTCTGCAAAATTAAAAAAAAACTCAAGTATCAAGACATGTACATATGAGCCATTTTAACTTTTTTTCATTTACCACATGTTCTAATAGTTTTTGAATTTTTCAAACTGTTGGTAAATATCTTTTGATAATGTAATTTAGTAGTCGAGTAAAAGTTCATACATAAAAGTTATAAGGACCAAACAAGATGTCATATACCCTGCGCTTCCCATTCCCCGAAGCATGAATTCCCATAAATCTAAACTTATTTAAAAACAAATTAATTCTTTCCTCAACAGGCAAAAGTTATAGTTTTCTATTTCAAGCATTTTGCTTACTACGGCTTCGTCAGTGAAAAAGTCCGAGCTTGTCAATGTATTTCGCATATTTATAGGGCGATGATTTTTGAGTGTTTGTTTTGTTTGCGCTTTCGCAGTTTTCAGCATGATTTAAAGTTAGACACAGAAACAGAAAGACGAACACTTTTCTTTGTTGTGCCAGAAAATCAATTGTGCAATGTTGTAACAACTGAGTATTTTAGATAGTTTGGCATATATTCAGCTAGCTCAGATCTATTACTTGCCAAACGATAATTGGCCACAAGGTGATGAAGGTGTGAGCCACAAATACCACTTTGCAAACAGTTATAAGAGCTCAGCAGGTAAAAAATTTTTAGCAAGAATTCGTGATTTTAAGAAGCTTTTTCTCCTTTTTTATTTTGATTAAAAGTATACAGATTACAGAACTACAATACATCAAGAAAAAATTTTAATAAGGAGCTTATGAAATGATTTGGATAGTGCGTGCGAGTTGATTGGTCAACAAATGTGCTTTCATAGTGCTATGAACCACGAAAATGATGTCACGGCAAATTGATTTTTGGTAAACTTTGTGTTTTTTATGACATTGAAAGACTTTAAAAAATGTCCAACAAGCCTTTTAACTTTCGGTTCAGTGCCCTGGATAAATTTGCAGATGAAGAATTCGTACCTGAAGAACCACCAGTGAAAAGAAAAGACATTCGTTCTGCAAATTTGTCGGAGAGCGAGCAAGAAAAGTTGGTAGATGGAGCGCAGTTAGGATCAACAAAATACTCTGCTGCACACAGATTAAAAGCGTTTACAACAACAATTTTTATTGATGATTCAGAATCTTACTGCTTTTTTTGTTACTCCAACAGTTTCAGATATGAAAACATAAGGGTAAAATTGATTAAACTATTTAGCTGAGCTTGGAACACAAATAACAGCAAAACGAGACAACACGGTACAGACTAAGTAATGTTTCAAGAAATAGATAATCAAGATCATTTTAACTTTGCTTTGATTTTACAATAGTTTGAATAAATCACAAACTTTATATTTAAAAAAATTCGAAATGACTTTCATTCACTGAGTTGGCAGCAGAGAAAGGCCAAATAAAATCCTTTGAAGAGATGACAACAACTGAACAAAGAAACTAGCAAACTAGGGCAACCAAGAAAGTTTTACGCTAAAGTTCGAAACAAGCAAGGGAAGATTACTCCTAAAGTAGTTGAGCTGAAAAACAGAATTGAGTGTTATCTTAATTGCCCCTAAATAATAAAAGCATTCAGTTTTCTGGAAATGTGGCGTTTAATAAAGCCCCAACAATGAACTGAAAAACTCTGAAACAACAAAAATCGAGTGTTCAGCACAAACCTGTGATCTTCAGAAGCTAAAATGCAGCTCAGCTATCAACAGCGAAACTCGCAACAAACCCCTGATGAATGATAGAGAATGCTGTTATGTTAACCAGCAAATTTTACGCCAAGGAGGAAAGGAACAACGGCATTGCTGCAATATGCATCGTCTCGGTGCATGTGGCTTTCGGAGTCGATGGATTGAAAATCGACTTATTGTTGAAATGTTGAGAGACATTTTTTCAATTCTCTGACTTCTTTTTGGAGAGCCTTTTGGTTTTAAAAATTTTGCACATTTCCCTGCCTTAGAAGTAAGCAAAATATACGATTGTTCGTCAATCTACAAACCAATGTATGGATCACACAATTTCAATTCAAACAGTCAGCATGTTGCTTTTTTCCAGGCAATACGACTGGCTGTCTCCGGGTTGTGAGAATTCGCAATTTCATCACAAAAGAAGTAAAATGTACATCGTCCCTGTCTTTGTTAAGTCGGAAATAATAATTTTATAAAAGAAGTAAAACATGTTATCCTTGTCTTCATAGCCTGGTGAAAACCTCGGCAAAGTTTATGACAATTCTCGAGCAGGTGAAAACCCTCAGCTATGTCTCGGGTTTTCACTGATGTGCTCTCGAATTTTCCCAAACGTTCGCCTCGGTTTTCACCAGGCTATGAAGGCACGGAGAACGTTTTATTTCTCAACTCCTACATAGTTTATTGTGTTACACAAGCTTTGTAAAAATCTTTCCCAAATCTGAATTTTTATCAACCCAAATGTGACTAATGTTCCAAACCATACATAATGAGAAAGATTGTACTGTCATTAATCATAAGGTGGTTTTGGTTTAGTTTCAGATACATATGTGTCAAGAATAGAGGCCTATGTTCTCTTTTACAGGTTAGTTCATTTGCTGAATGTACACATCTGAAAAACAGTTATAGATTCTTGCTTTATGTCATTTCATTTTTGATGATATTGCCTGGCTGAGCCATTTTAAATTTTTAAAAAATGGAAATATAAAAGATATGATTGTTGTAAGTAGTAAAAACATTGATTTTAGTTTCATCTGCTACTGTTGGTCTTCATCAGGCAATGGTATAAACTGGATTACAACTTTGCTTTTTCCTGCCAGCAGATCATGTGGGGGTCTTGCTTGCTGAATTATCAGCCCATGAATATAAAGCAAAACTATCACCCAGTCTACACCATCACCCGATGAATAATTGCAGTAACAGTCAAAATATCACATTCAGTTAGTCATGTTAGTAGTAAGTGCTTGGCAATGAGATAAGTATCAATTTATTGCTTATCTTCAACGATGAACAGTTCCTTTTTTTAGATATTTTGTGTCAAAAGCGATTGCTTGTCCTAAGCTTTCTATCAAGTATCGTTAGTTGTGACAGCTTTGAGGGGTTTTAATTCTCTAGGAAGTCAAGTGAGAAGGCTTTGGGAGAAAGAAAGATGTTTTCAACTTTCATGAAGGAAAGCGAAGTAAGTACATGACTTTTATTTTAGGCAAACAATCATGTCAGTGACTCATCCAGCACCATGTTAAAAAGTAAAAAACATTTATAATAAATGATTATTGGATGATACTGTATAGTGTGAGAGGTTATGGCTACTCTAGGACCAACACACTGGCAAAATTGTTACTTGCTTAACCCTTCAATTTAGCTGATAAAGCATCGGAGACCTGCATTATTTTTCACTGTATACGAAAACCAAATCGAATAATTATTATTTTACTGTTAATTAGTATTACAAACGTCTAAAAATAAATGTGGCAGCACAAAGCAAAATTTTGCGAAGGAGCACTCTATACTTTTTTCTTCACAATATAAATGTAATGCTCTAGAATTCCATTCCCTTTGTGATTTTTTGAATGTTTTCAGAATGTTTTCAATTTTTTTTAAAGATCGTAGTTTCTTAATCATTTCGTTCTCGGGGGTTTCAGACTGCTTTCCAGAGGTTTACACTTTATCTCAGCAATTTTCCTACCCGCAAATTCTGATAAGGCTTGATGAAATTTTTCCAATAGTTTTTGGTGTCAACCACTCAATAATTTTTTCCGTTTTTTGTTATGTTGACATAAGTCTTCAAAATTTAGGAAGTACCCACAACACATGAGTTTTGCCACAGGCTTAAGACCAATCAAAGACAAACCTACTTGTTTTAAACATTATTTTGTTTTGATTGCATATTATTAAAAACTAATTATTTTACCACTTGTTCTAACAGGGAAGTTCTATCAAATACTATATATCAAAGCAGTGGCTCACACGGTTCCACCACTGTGCAGAACCAGGTACTGTGGATAGTCAGAGTGATAACTATCCAACCTGAAATCGAAACCCATTTTTGTGTGCTTGTCTCATCCTCTGTCTCACCGTTTCTTATGGCTTTATCCAGAGAGAATCAGCGAAGTCCTTGTGTTTTCTCATCTTCTCTCTCAGTTTATTTTGAGCTAAAGATGAAGAAATATAGTTGTTTGTGCTACTAGTTTGGGATATTTTGATCAAGGCTCGAATAGTTAGCGTGCCAATTGGATTTTAACCAATTCTGGGTCATCTGGGAGGTAAGAAATATTCAAAACAAGTTTGACACCAAAATAATTTTTGCTCCAAAAAATTATGGCTATGACAATGATAAAAAGTAATAAAAATCAATATGTGAAGCCACTCCACTTTTCAGGCTGTGGTATAGTATTTCGGCTGTCATCTGATATAGTGGTATAGTGTTGATGCCATCATCAGAATATGTTTGCCTGATTCAGTGTTCTAGCTAAAGTGAAAGGGTGCAACACCCTGTCATTTCATCCAATCCCTATCATTTTCATCCAGTACCCTGACATTTTAATCCAATGCCCTATTATTTCATCCAGTACCCTGTCGTTTTCATCCAGTACCATGTCATTTTCATCCAATGTCCTATCATTTTCATCCAGTATCCTGTCATTTTCATCCAATGCCTTATTATTCCATCCAGTACCCTGTCATTTTCATCCAAAGCCCAGTCATTTTAATTCAGTACTTTGTCATTTTCATCGAATGCCCTATCATTTTCTTCCAGTACCCTGTCATTTTATCCAGCGCCCTGTCAGTTTTTCCAGAACCCTTTCGTTTTAATCCAGTACCCTGTCAGTTTATCCAGTACCCTGTCATTTTATCCAGCGCCCTGTCAGTTTTTACAGCACCCTGTTGTTTTCATCCAGTGCCTTGTCATTTTCATCCAGTACCCTGTCATTTTTCATCCAATGCCCTATTGTTTCATCCAGTACCCTGTCGTTTTCATCCAATGCTCAGTCATTTTCATCCAGCACCATGTCATTTTCATCCAATGCCCTATCATTTTCATCCAGTACCCTGTCATTTTCATCCATTGCCTTATTATTCCATCCAGTACCCTGTCATTTTCATCCAAAGCTCAGTCTTTATCATTCAGTACTTTGTCATTTTCATCGAATGCCCCATCATTTTCTTCCAGTACCCTGTCATTTTATCAAGCGCCCTGTCAGTTTTTCCAGAACCCTTTCGTTTTAATCCAGTACCCTGTCAGTTTATCCAGTACCCTGTCATCTTATCCAGCGCCCTGTCAGTTTTTACAGCACCCTGTTGTTTTCATCCAATGCCTTGTCATTTTCATCCAGTACCCTGTCATTTTCATCCAATGCCAAGTCATTTTCGTTCAGTACTTTGTCATTTTCATCCAATGCCCTGTCATTTTCTTCCAGTACCCTGTCATTTTATCCAGGGCCCTGTCAGTTTTTCCAGAACCCTTTCATTTTCATCCAGTACCCTGTCAGTTTCATCCAATGCCAAGTCATTTTCATTCAGTACTTTGTCATTTTCATCCAATGCCCTGTCATTTTCTTCCAGTACCCTGTCATTTTATCCAGTACCCTGTCATTTTCATCCAGTACCCTGTCATTTTCATCAACAACCCTGTCATTTTATCCAATGCCCTGTCAGTGTTTCCAGTACCCTGTCATTTTCATCCAGTGCCCTGTCATTTTCAGAGCCACATCCGTATTATCATAAGAAATTTGCAGTGTAAATTTCAACTTGTTAATACGATTCAAACTTTTTTCAGGTCCAGTGACAAACACTGATTTCCTGTGTATACACGGAGGTAGAGAAAGTCTGCAAAGACTTTTTTATTTAGTCTTTCGTTACTCCTAATCAATAGAATCAGTTATTTGAATGGTTATTTTTAAAGAAGTTTTTGACTTGTTATTGATATATAGGAAAGAAAGGCCACTCCAATTGGGATTTTTGCTGATGTTCGGTGGCTTTGAGTCCCACTTGGCATAAACTGATATTTACACCTTGTAACTTTTCAAGGTGAATCAATTTGTTGTCATATGTTTAACAATACTTTTCACCCGCTACAATATTGTTTTAAAAAATAATACAATCTTACCAAGAATGGTCTCTAAATTTTTTTTGTGCCTTCAGCTATGTTCATGTTTATTTCAGTCGTTTGATAAAAAAATGTATTTGAGTAGTCCAGTCACTAACCATTTCAACTAGAACTTGCAGTGATTTGGTATGATTTGTACTAATCTACCATAATTGTCAGTGGGACAACCTTCATGTTAGTAATTTAGTATTATGTTTCACTCAATCGGAAGCTGTCCATCCATTTGTAATGGAAAGAGTTTATGACCTTGCTGTGCCATTACCAGGCTTGGTAGTTAACCACCTAGTATCCAGGTAGGATGATCTTTTTTTATACTTGGTCGCCCTGTTACGTTGGCAAATTTTTAAGTACGTTACCTATGACCAAGAGGGCTTATAGGTGGTGGGGGGTTAGTTATAACCGGAATTTTACGGTATCTTTTGTGAATGAGAACTTACACAATTTTTTAGGCCTTTTATAGCTTTCAAAAGATTTGCAGGAGTATATGTTTTTACCAACTATTACTCCTATTTTATGCTCTACACAGACCTTAATGTTAAGAAGGAGTTTGATCGATGCAGTAAGAGCTTAAAGAACAAAAAAACAAAGTGTTCCATATAATGTTTGTAATGGCAAAACTGATTCAAATGATATAAAAGCAGCTTAGAAATAGTTCCTTTCAGATTGCGATAACCAAAGCTATATAGCTAGTATTAAGCAAAAGATACAGAGTGACAGAGGTATTAGCTAGTTGCACGAAACCAGCAAGACATCTTTCGTTGCAAGTTTTTCAAATCATGGGCGATGGTATAGACATTATTTTTGTTGCAGATTCGGTGGTGGACCCCCAGTAACAACTCTTGAAGTGTGTGAACACTGTAAGGTAGTGTATCTAGCACTAAAAACAATACTTGGGACACAAACTATAGCGAGTGCTTTACTGGAGCTATACCTGTTGGAACTATTGAGTTCAGGAAGAGAACCAACATTAAAATTTTAAACAAATATGTTCAAAAGCCCGTTTTATTTTTTATTCCATTGCATACACAGAAAGCAAACGAAGTGCATACCATGAACACTACCTTTTAGAGACTGAAGAATTACAGTGCTACTAAACTTTTTCCTACATTTTTAAAAGCAAAGTGTTGTTTGCTCAGTAAAATTTTTACCCTTACTAGTGTTAACGGTACCATCAGCTTAACTAGTGTAATACTCGAAAGCACACGCCATGGGGAGAGGGGGAATGTAATAAGATACAAAATTAATAAACTATTTAATGACAGGGAATGTGAGCCTCTCTCTTACTTTGGTAACAAATCTTTGAACCTGTGAACTTTGTACATTTTAATGATGGTATACAGACGTTTAAGTTAACATTGATATTATTCTTTAGTGTTTATGTAAATGGACCGTATTTGCAAAGTAGCATGGCTTGCACGA
This sequence comes from Hydrozoanthus tunicans, assembly GCA_026413305.1. Taxonomy (NCBI): domain Eukaryota; kingdom Metazoa; phylum Cnidaria; class Anthozoa; order Zoantharia; family Hydrozoanthidae; genus Hydrozoanthus; species Hydrozoanthus tunicans. The sequence continues at coordinate 16,184 of JAOBAT010041011.1, read as the reverse complement.
AGTCACACGTTCTTGTTTAGCTAAGTCGCTTGTTTTGATATAAGGCCTGAAAATTATGCAAAGAACCACGAATTGGAAACAGTAAGTCACTTAAGCAGAAATTGTTAATGAAGGCAATTGCGCTTGACACTCATACTATTAAATTTTTTTATTACATGTATACTAGTATAATTTTTCGATGAAAATGTTTGAATAAAGTAGAAAGCAAAGGCTATAAATTTATGCAGCCAGTAAGTGAAAAATCTTTTTTCCCCTACAACATCAGGGTTTAATATTATTCGTAATAATTTCACCTGTATATTTTCTGTTTTCGGGTATATTATTCCGTTTCTATTCTGTTGCTGATGAAACGCGTAATTTTTTTTGCCTTTCTTGCTCCATTGTAAATGGCATAAATGCAATGGGTATACAACTTCTATCCCCTCCCTCCCTCCAAACATTTCTCGCTGCTACCCTCACTAGCAATTTTATGTCACCCATTCCCCGGTGTGAGTGGCTTAACGGCGGTTTTTACAAATCAGTTTGTCACTTTCCACTAACTCCCCCTCCCAATACCACATCCTCACCCTTCCTCCCACGCTCAAAAACCTGTCGTTCAAATTTGAAGTATGTAAACTTGTTACTTCCACTTTTAAAGTTTTCGTTGCACTTTTGTTGAAAACTTACATTTTGATGCATTTGTGGTTGATGATTATTCTATTTGTGGTTATTTATACCTTTGTGGTAAACTTTTATACGTTTTGTGATTAAGACTACACTTTTTTGTGGGCAGTTAATATATTTGTGAGTGATGCAAGCTTCTATTAAACACAAAACGAAATAAGGTTTCCGTAACTCTTAAGTAAACTTAAATGGTTTAACTTTGTAAAATTAAAATTGCCTCCTTTCGTTTACTGAGCATTTGGCTACAGTGGCACCAGTATTGTAGAAAGAGAGACAAAATTATCCGTTATGCTAGTGCCTTAGTTTTTATTATTGTGTTAGAGATGGTTGTTGTATTGAATTAAACCTTTTTCTATCCCATAGACGGTTTTAACAAAACTGTGTTCTCTTGAAAATATTTATGTTCTGTTTTAGAGAGCTCTTAAAGAACTACAACAAAGAAGAGAATATGAAATTGAAACATTTGAAAAGGCAAGTCCTATAACCATCATCCCTTCTTTTACTCCCACTGTTGCTTCCTCGCTATACCTCCTTCCTTCCTTCAATCCTTTCTCTTGCCCCATTCCTCGTTTAATCCCACTTTATTTACCCCTTTTTCTTTCCCATGCCTCATCATCTTTTTTGTATTCCTTCGACCCGCCTCCTTTTGCCTTTCTTAAGAACTCCCTCCTCCACGTCTACCTGCCTCCACTTCCCCTTTCCTAACTGTTTCCTTATCCCATCTACACGGCTACCCTCCTCCTCTCACCCTTTCCTAACTACTCCCTCCTCCATGTCTACCTGCTTCCTCTCGCTCTTTCCTTACTACTCCCTCCTCCATGTCTACCCGCCAGCTCTCGCCCTTTCCAAACTATACCCTCCTCCACGGCTCTCTTTTGGCCCTCAGCGATGATAAACCCCTCTTCTTTAGCCCTTTCACATCTCTTCCCTCCTCCATGCTCGCCCTTTCCTAACTACTCCCTCCTCCATGTCTACCCGCCTCCTCTCGACCTTTCCTTAATTCTCCCTCCTCCATGTCTACCCGCCTCCTCTCACCCTTTTCTAACTACTCCCTCCATGTCTACCCGCATTCTCTCACCCTTTCCTAACTATTCCCTCCATGGCTGTCTTTTGGCTTTCAACGATGAAAAACCCCTCTTCTGTACCGTTTCACATCTCTTCCTTCCTCCATGTCAACCCACCTCCTCTCACCCTTTCCTAACTACTCCCTCCTCATTGTCTACCCGCCACCTCTCGCCCTTCCCTAGCTACTCCCTCCTCCATGTCTACCCTCCTCCTCTCACCCTTTCCTAACTACTCCTTCCTCATTGTCTACCCACCTCCTCTCAACCTTTCCTAACTACTCCCTCCTCCATGTCTACCCTCCTCCTCTCACCCTTTCCTAACTACTCCTTCCTCATTGTCTACCCACCTCCTCTCAACCTTTCCTAACTACTCCCTCCTCCATGTCTACCCGCTTCCTCTATTCCCTCCTCCATGTCTACCCGCTTCCTCTGGCCCTTTAAAATTACTCCCTCGGTCTTTCCACCTTCTCTTACCCCATCTCCCCATCCTCGTTTACTTTTTTTCTCTCTGCGTTGATAAGTCTTTTCTAACTATTCCTTCCGTTTCTTGTACGATTTCTCATCCAGCGTTTTTAAATCCACATCCTTTCGCACTTTCCTAACTATTCCATTTTACCATATTATTCCTCTGAGTGTTGTTACAGTTATCACTTCCAGACCATATTTATAAACGGCATTATTATGAATATTGTTTTGTCTTCATTCAAATTATTCTTACTATCTTCACTCTTGAGCTCAACTTTCAAAAGTTTATGTCACACTACTATGGGCAATAGGGTTAATTTGAATGTAGATAAAGGAATATTAAAGTTGTAGCCCTTTTTTGATAGATTCTGTCACTCTTAGTAAAGTAAACCAGGTCAGAAACTGTTACGTTTAAACCAAGGTCAATTCTTTCCGCTAGAATTCTCTAGGTAGCTCAGTGGTTTTGAACTGGTGTTCGTCTTTTTGAATTTTTAGCTGAACGACAAGATTCTGAGAAATGGCAACTTGAATACATACTGCATCAGTATGAAGTGGTTTCGATTATGGAAGGTGTTTGTCAAGGGAAACAGTGATGGTTAGTTCATTCATTTAGTTTTGGTTTCTTTTAATTTTCAAGTTAACTTGCAAGCTTTTTCGAGTGTAGGACAGTTTAATCGAGGAAGAACTTTGGTCTAAATTCAAACAAAACAGTCTGACTGAACAACCAAGGGTAAAATTGTGGTTCAAATGCTTGATAACAAGCTTTAAAGTGTTGTTACCTGCACAAGCCACAACCACAGCATTGCTAAGTTGGATTATGCCTGATTATGAACAACAGCGATCACCAGAAACAAAATTAACTACACAAGACATACATGAATAACATATCGATGGATAAATGGACAGACAAATCCATGGATGGATGGGGAGAGAACAGTAGAAACTCTGTACGTGGTAGTCATACATATTTTTTTCAAATTATATTGTTATTATTTTTAGGATTTTCTACAAAATTGATGTTGAAATTCTGCACTTACAGAACCCCCAGGGTCTATTGATAACAAACACATTCTGGCAACAAAAGGAAGTCAGAAAGTTCTCCGAATAGGTTCGTATCGAGTTCCTTTTGTTGAATACACAAACCCTTAATTTTTCCACTCAGCATTCATTTAGTCAATAGATACTGAATACAACAGCAAAGATTTTCATTTTTAAACTACAGATGCTTTCGTATGGAGTACATTACGTTAGTCATACTATACTAAAGGCTTGCTAGTTGATACTTGATATTGCAGTTGAAGAGTTTACATAAGACTAACGTACGTCTGCCTTTGATGTGTTAAACAACCTGTTTTCTCTTGAAATAATTCTGCATTAAGATTTTCCCTGAATTATAGTGTTGTAGTGAAGTGTATTTTTTGATTATTCATTATACATTTGTGTTGGAATTCATTCAATATCTTACACATAAGTGTTTTGTTTCTGTAGGCTCGGACTATGTCCAGGTATCCGAGGAGACTTGGAGTTTCTTACACAGTATTTATGGCGGTGGCCCTGTTTATGTTCTTAAAGCTGAACAGTCACAATAGCCTGCTCATAAGGAAAGAATAATTTGCCCCGGCTGTGTATAATCTACCTGAACTTCAAAATAACAAGTGCTGTGTGCAAACAGTCTGGAGGGTTTTCATTGTGTATTTGTGTGTGTGTTGTATTGTTTTTTAACTTGATATATTATTTTCTTCTCTTATGTTAATCAAGCGTTTATAATTGCTCTAATGACAGAATGAGGAGTTGGGTAAGATAAGATGAGAAAAGTAAGTGGGATAATCTGTTACCATCGAACCAACTTTAATCTGAACTGCCTGTACTTTGGTCTCACGGGTGCTGATAACATTGCATAGAAAATATTAGAAAACACAAAAAGTGCATCATACAAAGCATGGAAAAATACTGCTTTTAAAATGTTTGTTAATGCTAATAATCTTCTGCATTTTACAAATCTAAACGGTTGAAACTACTTTTTACTAGTAACCTCATTTCCCAATTGAACAGGTGTTTGTTTACAGTTTTCCTGGTGATAATTGTACTTATCACATACTTAGTTCCAAATTCACATAATGGATCGGTGTAATATAGAGCGTATCAGCCACCCATATCAATCACATGTGGTGATATCAAAAACAGCCAACCAGAACGTACGATTTCCACATCATCACTTGTGATTGATATGAATTTTTCCCGCCGTTGAAACATCTTGTCAATCTGCTATTTCCGTGCGCTGTGGAAACTATGTTTACTTCTCACTAACTATGTGATAAAATAGAAGTTACATGGCCGCTTGGACATACGCTCACTCGTGAGATATTTTTTCAACTCTCGAAGATAAAATTCGTATCTTCGCGCGGTCATGTAATACCCTTTATATATACTGAAACCGGGCATAACAATTATGAAATATAGAAAACCCTCTCTGGTTGAAGACAAAAAAATTTGAAATTTCGGTTGTTCCCCTACATCCTTTGACAAGTCAAAAATAAATGTAAATAAAAATAAATAAATTGACTTGATCGGGCCTGGCCTGTTGGCCCAAGAAATAAACTATACGGAAACCGAATGAAAGCTGGGAAAAATCCGAAAGAAATAAGATAAGAAATCAAGTCAGACGTTACATGAGCATGGCCAGACAGTTTTGCTTCCTGAAGTGCAAACATGGTAGAACACAGGCTTATAATTACCACCTTAAGTGTGTGTTTCCAACCAGTTGAGCTTTCTTGCAGTTTCTCGTTAACTTTATCCTCTCGAGGGAAAAAATAATTCACTCGTCCACTACACTTACCACAGTCTCTTTTTTCCACTCAAAATAAATTTCATATGGTCGTGCCACTATGTACCATCCTCAATAATTTATATTCTACAAGTATCAAGATACAGAACCAGTAAAGAGGAAATTAAGCACTAACGTTAATTGGTTCTTCCTGGATTTGTTCTGCCTCTTCCTGTATTGGCCTGCTTTCTTTGGCTAGTACCACAATCCCTGGAGGTTAGGCCTTTGCACTGGCTTTGTCCTGCATACTGTTTTGGTTTGCAAGCCACAACCAGAACCACTAGTTAATGGTGCTATGGGAAAGATCAAAGGCATTGATCAGAGATTGTTAGAGAATGATGTATGAGAGTACACGTAAGGACATGAGTTTGGGGCAATACAACTTTATTCAAAGCTGCTAACAAAACTAGATTAAATTCAGTATAATGATAAAAAATGAAATAAAAAATGCAGAATTTGCTGTGTAAAAATATGCCCATTATATGCATACATACTCCTACCCCTAACGGGACCGGGAGGGTGGGCGATAAGATACTAAGCAGCTAGCGGAGATGTTAACATTAACTAAGAGATTGCTAACTGACCTCATATTACAAAACGTGTTTGCTATCATACTCTCTTGGAACAATAGAACTACAGGGAGAAAAAAGATTAATTACATATTTTAACATCCTGGTGTCAAAATCACGAGTGTGTCGCGATTGACGAATAAAAGAATTGAAGATTCATTGAAATTGTGTTGGCGTTTAAACCAGCAAAGTAAGTAGGGCAATGCAAGGCTTCTTCCAGCTAAATCCACATGTGAAAAGTCTACAGCTATATATCAAAAGCAACCGACAGAGCCGCTGAACCAGAATTAACGACTCCCCAGCAATTTCTGGATCAATGTTATAATAAAAAACATAAAGACCTCTAAAAAGCTGTAAGCATCTAAAAATCAGCTCTTGAGAAAATGGAACAAGAAAATTTTTAAGAATTAAGGCATCCTTGCTAAGTTCTCTCTTTCAATTTTTAATGTAACATAGGATATGTAATTTAATGTAGTTATGGTTTTCACTGATATTATTACTGATATTATTATTGTTAATATCATCATTATCTTTCTCATTGCTATTATTATTTCAGTTTGGTATGAAATGAATCTATATCAATGCCTTACCCCTTCACACAGGAGAGACAGAGCAGCATGTCTGAAAGCATCACCAAACAACGTTTCTTTGTTCGAATGATAGAATCACCTTCAACAACCTGAAATAACAATAGTACATACCTTTTTTTCTTCAGCATAGAGCCTAAAAGCTATAAGATTAAAATAGCAGCTCAGACCGGCCACAACTTCAGTGAAAACGTGGGTAAAGTAACTGAAATGAGTTTTCTAAACTGCTTCCTGGAAAAGAACTGAACTCTTAAGTTTATCAAGTACTCTCAAGGTAATCAAGTCATAGGAACAAACAATACTAAACAGAAAAATACTGTAGTTACTCAGCCAGCTTTACTAACGAGAGGTTGGTCTCGATAGCTGGTTGAACTAACACGTGACATGCTCAACACTGTCTTTTGATATCTGACAGTATAGCAAACTGGTTCATAAGTCACTGTTCATAAGATCATAAGCTGACTTTTTGGCTGCTTTAGCAAGTATTTCCCCTTAAGGTTGAAAGTAAAAAACATATCTTCATGAATGAATAAATGAGCCACATCAGTATGCAAAGTTTTCTTTTACTTTTTAAACAGTAATCATTTGCCACAGGCAAAGTGAATAAAATATTAATCACCATTCAGATATTTATCGAGCCTGAGGCAATGGTAATTTTTATTGTTTTCACACACTCCAATGAGACGCAAAAGAGAAAAGTTGGTGTCCTTTTACACAAATAAAAGAAAAACTTATTTTGTTCAAGAGGACCACTGACGGCCTCTTCGTCAGGTGAGAACTAGCAATATCTAACTCTTGAACCGACTAAAGAAACCATTAATTCATAAAAAGTAATAAAGTTTAAAACCATTTCAGTTCAACTGTGATTTCTTCATCCTATGATATGTAAAAGCTAAAGGATCAATACCGTAGCAGAAACTACTGTATTTGTTTCCAAGCAAATCATCTTGTTAAAATCCAGCGTAGTACTGGAGTACAAGGCACTGTTGAGTCCCATGCAGTAACTTAAGAAAAATGTAGCAGTGTTAACAAAAGAAAATATTAATGAAAGACATGCACTTGTAAGCTGAAAAATGACTCTTTCCCAAGCAAAAAGAAACATCAAAAAGAGGTATATGTAAGATCAAACAATAAATAATTATAAGTCTGATTATAATAGTTTGTGTAGTTTGTTGGCAGCACAAATACTGCGTACGCCTGGCAGTCTTGATAAACAGACAATACAAAGATCAAATTAAAGTACTCATAGGATTTTGCAACCACTGTGCTCAGCTTGGTTCAATAACAAGCATTTTCCTAAAAAAAGAAATTTCTCAAAGTTCTTGTTTTAATGTACATGCAAAAACAGGGCAAAGAATTATAAGAAATGTTAAAAATGCAACAGCTCTCACTTACAGGAACAACAGTACAATAATTATGTTTATGCAGTCTTAGAGGCAACTAATTTATAACTAACATCAATTAAAGACCTACTAAGATTATGAGTTAAACCTTCTTTTAGTTTTAGGTATCTCTACCACTTGTGACCCGTAAGAAGAAAATAAAGTCATACTGTAAATGTAACATTAAAAGAACATTTCGTACTACTACACCTTACCAAAGCATATAATATGTCGCCAATCTTGTCACCAGGGCTCCACTCTGCCATTCTATCAGACAATGCAATACTGAACATAACATGGCAATCGAATACCTTGTGCACATGCTCGAAAATGATGTCTATTTTTGTTGGCTCCAGAAGGTCTCTGTCACGAATAGGCAGCTCATATCGCTAAAAATTAGTAGTAGGAGACTTATATTTATTTATTGTCAGTGTGTTTATAATCCTTACTACAGTGTAAAATGACAAACAATTACTGTGTGTTCAAGGGAAGAAACATTTTCAAAAGATTAATTTCCAATAGGTTTTGACAGTGCAAGTATCACAAAAAGTTTCAACTTTGAAATACTGTAATTTTTTCTTGTTTGGGATTCTTTCTCTTTTACTGCTAAGTATCTTTTAGCCAACAAATTGCTTTTTCTCTTAGCAATAATTAAATTGGTGTAGAAGACTGAGCTACGATCTGTACTACATATCTCAGCTACACATTCGATGTTTGTGACAAGTTGTTTTATGGTGTAACATTATTTTCAGCACAAACAGCCACAACAAAATGTCATTCAAATTTGACCTGAAGTCTACATTGAGTTTAAAAACCGACTAGAACTGTTTTATTTTATGAAAGATGCCTCCCAAACACACAATAAAGATGGTAATACAAAATTACTTCGTTTACCTTGTGTAAATTGTGGTAGTTTTCTACATGTAGATGGGTTTTGGAACAGGTTTTCACTCACACTCCTCGATCATGTGACTTCGCATCACTACGTACATATACAAATGCAAAGATGCAGGAGGAATGCAGGACGAAAGCCTGTGTAAGTTACGATAACGACCACAATTAAGTTTACACAAGGTAAACAAAATAATTTTGTTTTACCATCTCTATTGTGTATTTTTATATGAAGCATCTGTTATTAAATAAAACAGTTCTGGTTAGTTTTTAAACTCAGTTTACACTTCAGAGCTACCGTTAGAAACCAATTTTGAATGGCGTCACTTTGAACTATTTGGTGAACTACATGCGTGCCCACCTGTGATTTCACAACAGTTTGTTAATTATGAAGCACAGTGGGAGTGTTAGACTGGTATAAATCTCTACCAACCTTATTGAGTGTATCCAAAAGCTGTATATAATCTGACTCACTTTCAAAAAAGAACTTGGTAATTTTGATATCTTTTAGCCTGTAAAAAGAGCAAGGTGAGGGTAGACTATGAAAGAGTTTCACTTAAATAGGTTTGGATTTGTTTTTAATGTAACTTTTCACATACAAAAAAAATATCAAAATTGCCTGCACAAGATATGAACCGACTCAGAGCTCGTCAGGTTCCCTATATCTTGAAGTCTGGGCTATAAACAGTGTTATAAGGAGGCAATAATAGGGTGTGGACATACAGTATTTCCTCACGAGATATTTTTGAGTTTAGTTTGAACCTTTGGAAGTTTTGTGCAGACCTTTTGGGACCTCATTCTGTTATGCATGGGTAAAGTAAAACAACAAAATTTCCGAAAACTTACTAAATTTAGTATTTCAAAATAATAATATATCATTCTATTATAAAAAATCTTAAAACAACTTGCCTACATACACACACATTGTACAAACATTCACCTGCTGCTTAGAAAGCCCTGGTGCCATGGGCGGCATTACTGATTAGAGATACTGCTGGGTAATGAATGGGTACGTCATTCCCATGAAAGACTATTGTGAAGTGTGCAATGAATAAGTGAATTGTGCCATGCACTCAATGTCAATTTTTCTTGTCTGTTTCTGCTGCATTTAGAGCGCTAAAAAACATGGATAACTTTTTTTTTACTGGAGATAACGTAGGTGCAAAAAAATCCTAGAAATTCGTAATTTTATTTTTTGACCTAAATCAATTGTCACTTAGGCCGTTTTTGCACCAGGCTCTTCAATTTCTCTAATTTATAGCCCTTCAATAGCTCAGTTGGTAGAGCGGAAGACTGTAAAATTCGTAAGATTGTAAGATTGTAAAAATAAAGGTGATTCAAACCCAGCTTGAAGGACTATTCTTCAATTTTTTTTCCTTTTCTATATTTGCTTTGTGTCAATTACAAAACAAAAACAATTGAAAAGCTCGAAGATCAAATAAAATTTTTTCCAGGAAAAGTAAATTAGCAAAATGGAAAGGTAATTACCATGGTTATTGCAGAGTAGAAAACAAAACCTAAAATTATTAAAATGCATAAATAATATGTACAATGTTGGGCTTTTTAAGGAATTCTTAATGAAAGAATGTTCTCCATTAATTTTACAACTACATGAAAGAATTCAGCATGAATATAAAGACAGCGTAAAGGCGTAGTCTTACCTGATTTTTCCCGTTTGTTTGCCAGGTATGTCCATCGATATCAATTAATCGATTGGTATAGATAACTGATGATCACTTGATGGCTCGAAATTTTGTGATTATCGACTGATATTGGTTATGAGATAAAGTGGTATGGTTGGACATAAACAGATTCTATTACTTGCCCAATGCGTTTTTTACCCTATTGTTCGTTGTTGTTTATTGTTGATTCCAATCAATTTAGTTTCTAGTTTCCAGCAATTCAAATCAAAAGTGAAAAGCAAATTCCTGAAACAATACTAACTGTTTCACTACGTTTCGAAATAATCTGAAAAAAACATTTTTGCTAATATTTACTATTTATCTTTTAGTTATAAACACGTAATTTGTTTAATTATAACGAAAATATAGTGGAAAAAATGTTGGAGGAGAATACAAATACTGTAGATATAAATAGAAATACTTCTGTTCTATATCTATTTGTATTCTCCTCCAATATTTTTTCACCTTTATTCGTTATAATCAAACAAATTATGTATTTATAAATTATATGAGTGTAAGTAATATCTTGAAGTAACTGTTGTTTTAATGTTATCCAGTAGAATTTGTACCTCCGCCTCCACAACAAATATTCAATGCACAGCTGTCACCTGGTCCTAACCCATTAATTTTAGCTTCTCTGAGTTATTTGTTAGGGCTAGTACCTTCTCTGAGTTTAGATAAACTAACTAAAATTCTGTAAATCACATCTAAGGTACAAATAAAATATTGTTGTTTTAAGAACTGGAGCTGAAAACTAAAGAGTTTTGCCTTTGATTTCTTAATCGAAACAATCTTCTCCAGTCAATTCTGGCAAAGTTCATAACTCAATCCCTTGGCGCTGGTATGCAAGGATTGCGCCTTTTGTTTTTGTGCCAGCCATTTAATCAGAGTGATTTTGTGAATTCACAGACCAAAAGCATTAATTATGTCACCAACACAAACTAGTGAGTGACATGGACTTAACCCAGTATTTTTTCCGATTTTTTGTAAGTGTTGAGCAACCCACACTGTACCTATTGGCAAACTTTCATGCTCGTTGCGATGTTGATGAGCATTTAAAACTTGCCTAAAATAATGCTTCAGTCTGTACTGGAATTTGACTACGGAAAGGCCAGGAAAATAGATTCACACGAAAACTGCTTAATTGTCTCAAATCATTGTGAATTTACTTCCCACTTTTGGGTTCTTTCAAAAGCTTCTCTCAACCCACCATTTTGAGTTAATGATGCCAGCCTGGAAGCTTCTGCAGTGAAAAACGGCTCTTAAAAACACTTTCAAACAAAATACTTACAAGATGCAAGCTTTCATGATGACTGTAGGAAAACAAAATACACTTGTCTAGCGAATAATTATGTCATTCCCACGAAAGACTATTGTGCTGTGCGAAATGAATAGGTGAATTGTGCCATGCATTCAATGTCATTTTTTCTTGTCTGTTTCTGCTGCATTTAGAGCGCTAAAAAACATGGATAACTTTTTTTTTACTGGAGATAACGTAGGTGCAAAAAAATCCTAGAAATTCGTAATTTTATTTTTTGACCTAAATCAATTGTCACTTAGGCCGTTTTTGCACCAGGCTCTTCAATTTCTCTAATTTATAGCCCTTCAATAGCTCAGTTGGTAGAGCGGAAGACTGTAAAATTCGTAAGATTGTAAGATTGTAAAAATAAAGGTGATTCAAACCCAGCTTGAAGGACTATTCTTCAATTTTTTTTCCTTTTCTATATTTGCTTTGTGTCAATTACAAAACAAAAACAATTGAAAAGCTCGAAGATCAAATAAAATTTTTTCCAGGAAAAGTAAATTAGCAAAATGGAAAGGTAATTACCATGGTTATTGCAGAGTAGAAAACAAAACCTAAAATTATTAAAATGCATAAATAATATGTACAATGTTGGGCTTTTTAAGGAACTCTTAATGAAAGAATGTTCTCCGTTAATTTTACAACTACATGAAAGAATTCAGCATGAATATAAAGACAGCGTAAAGACGTAGTCTTACCTGATTTTTTCCGTTTGTTTGCCAGGATGTCCATCGATATCAAATAATCGATTGGTATAGATAACTGATGATCACTTGATGGCTCGAAATTTTGTGATTATCGACTGATATTGGTTATTGACGTCTATCAATCAATTAACATTTATTACTGGAGATAAAGTGGTACGGTTGGACTTTGACAGATTCTGTTTTTGCCCACTGCTTTTTTTACTGCATTGTTCGTTGTTGTTATTGTTGAGTATATATTCATAATTCTCAGTATAAACATTTTTGCCAACTGCTTGCACGACAGAAGACACTTGGCATTAGCGAGACCTTCCAATTTTGAAATTCGTTTTATCCGAAGCCCTTTCACATAATGCAACAGTTTTAACTTGTGCCGTGCCTTGTAAAATCTGTTACAACTCTGTGGCAGAAAACTGCATTAAAAACTGCTTGAAAACCCGACATCAGCCGGAAATGCGTCCAGAGATAAATTCGTGCGCGCCGCCGTGTTACTTGTACATATACAAACCACTAAAGCTAGGATGTTTTCTCTGTAAGTGTGAGAATAAAAATTTTTTCAATCAAAAGTTTGAACATAATTATACTCACAGGATGACCTTGACACTCACCTGTTTCTTGATACCAGATGTCCCAAGGCCCGATCATAAAGTACCAGTCTGCATACAGAACAAACTCAACAAGTAAACAGCACAAGCAACGAAAAGTTTCCATAAACAAATTATACTTTTGAACATATCCATAGAATTAGAAAATTAAACGAGGCTTACCTGTAAGGTGAAGTTTGATTGGAATTCTATGAGTCATTGGTCAGGAGCGAAGGAGTCACGTGAGGTAGAGCGCGCGAAACTAGAGCATTCAGTTTTCAAAACAGCTTGTGAATTGCCAGACCCTAAGAATAGGGTGGGTTAAACACAATTACACAGGGTGGGCACGTGACTCCTTCGCTCCTGACCAATGAAGATCCAAAGGATCTTCTTCTCTGAGAATTTAGTCTTCTGAAGAGTTATTCGCCATAAACTTAAGCTGTAGTTGGAAGAATAAATTCCACAACTGAACACTCTTGAATTAAACGCTCGAGCTGAACGCTCTAGCTTCGCGCGCTCTTATCTCACATGACTTCGAGCGACTTCGACCAATGACGAAATAGAATTGCAAACGTAAAGAATTTGTACGACACTTAAGTCTGTACATCTCTCCTTGTGACCAGTGGTAAATACCTAATCACTTATACTGAGAGTAGCTTGTGTAAAGCTTGATCAATCGATGGTACTTTCTGTTATCAACCATATAGTGTCACGATATAAGATTACTGGGCTGTCTTTGTTTTCTGTGTTCTATGGCGTTGGGATCTGAGGAAATTGCGAAATTTATTAATACTACACGTCAAACGCTTTGCCACCATGACAACTTGAATGGAGTGAGCCCGGTTGTACGAATCCTGGATAAGCTATGACTAGTGCTACTGGGTCCGTGCACTGTTCGTTCTCTCTAGGTTTTCAAAAATAAAAGAAAGGAAAACGAAAAAAATCTGTCTTTCGTTTTGTTCTTGTATCATTTAAAATAAATTGGACGCCCCTTTTTCTAAACTTTTTTAAAAAAAAAAAAGCGAAAAACGGGTCATTTTTGGCAGGTACCTATACTCTTTGTTCATTCATAATTTTTTCAGCTTTGAAAAAAGAGAACAAAAAAATCCGCTTTTTCGCTTCGTTTTGGTTTTTGAACATTGAAATAATTCGGACGCCCTTTTTTGTCTTTTCCAGGTTTGTTGTAAACAAAAAACGGAAAACGACTCTTTTTTCGTTTTCCTTTTTCCCATATCTACACTCTTCGTTGTAAAACAGTATTATCGCTATGAATGCTATATTTATAGCTTCTAAAACTTTCTTTCGTGTTCAGAGTTTTTGTGCATGTCCATTCTATAGTTCCTAAGCTTGATCAGTTGATGAGTTCGAGCCTCAAAAAGTAACTAAAAACATCGAGATTAAGCTTTTTAAAACTCAAAGCCTGGTGTAGCAGCAACTGTTTTTAAATCTAACTTAAAGAATAATGAAGTACTGGAGAGAAAAAGTATTACAAAAGCATATTGTTTACAAGGTACATGCGTCGCTAAAACAATGGTCACTTTGATGAGTACCTTCGCTAACAATGAAATTAATATCGAATCTACCTCGCTTTCGTCGCAAAACCCGGTAAATCATTACAAATGAGATGAAAGCAAATAGTTTCGACCCACTCCATCATAAGTCCCCTACCGTTGCCACTGGACCAAGGCATCATATGCTGAAATACTATAAAAAAGGGGAAGCTGAATTTCTTCTTTTTGTTCCATTCCAGGTGAATGTCTAACCAAAAAGAAAAAAGAGTGCACTTACCGGGATTAGATCTAGAACCCTCTACACCGCAATCTTGTGACCATTGGCACTGCCCCATAATCTCAAACACGGAAATATATAGAAAAAAGGGTATCTGAATTGTTTTCCCATTGTTCCATTCCAGCTGAAGGTATATCCAAAACAAAAAACAAGACTGCATTTACTGGGATTCGATCTACGATCCACTCCATCATAAGTCCACTACCGTTGCCACTGCGCCACCTCCTAGTACACTGAAAAACATGCAAAAAAGGGGAATCTGAAGTGTTTTCTCTTTGTTCCATTACAGGTGAACGTGTAACCAAAAAGACAAAAGAGAGTGCACTTATCGGATTGGATCTACAACCCTCAACACCGTAAGCTTGTGACCATTGGCACTGCCCAACATCCTCAAACACGGAAATATATAGAAAAAAGGGGCATCTGAATTGTTTTCCTTTTTTTCCATTCCAGCTGAATATCTATCAAAAAAAATGAGTGCAATTACCGGGATTCGATTTACGAATTACGAATTACCGTGCCCAATGCGCCACATCCTCTTACACGAGAATATATAGAAAAAAGGGAGATCAGAATTGTTTTCCTTTTGTTTCATTCCAGCTGAATTTCTATCCAAAAAGAAAAGAAAAGAGTGCACTTACCGGTATTCGATCCACGAACCTCATGACCGTAAGCCCGTTACCGTGCCCCTTGCGCCACATCCTCATACACGACAATGTATAGAAAAAAGGGGGATCTGAATTGTTTTCCTTTTGTTCTGTTCCAGCTAAATGTCTATCAAAAACGAAAAAAAAGATTCCATTTACCGGGATTCGATCTACGACCCACTACATCATACGTCCGCTACCGTTGCGACTTCGCCACGTCCCCATACGCTGAAAAAAATGGAAAAAAGGGGGATCTGAATAGTTTTTATTTTGTTGCATTTCAGCTGAATATCTATCCAAAAAGAAACAACAAGGGTGCACTTACCAGGATTCGATCTGTAACCCTCGTGACCCGAAACCGGTTACCGTGCTCAACGCGCCACAACCTCGTACACGAATATATATAGAAAAAAGGGGGATCTGAATTGTCTCTTTTTGTCCCATTCAAGTTCAATGTCTATCCAAGAAGAAAAAAGAGAGCGCACATACCGGGATTCGATCTACGACCCTCATCACCCTAGGCCCGTTACCGTGCCCATTGCGCCACTTCCTCATACACGAAAATGTATAGAAAAAAGGGGAATCTGAAATGTTTTCCGTTTGTACTATTCCAGCAAAATGTCTATCCGAAACAGAAAAAAAGATTTCATTTGCCGGGATTCGATCTACGAACCACTCCATAAGTCGTGCTACCGTTGCCACTGCACCACGTCCTCATACACTGAAAAAAATGGAAATAAGGGGGATCTGAATTGTTTTCCTTTTCTTCCATTCCTGCTTAATGTGTATCCAAAAAGAAAAAAGAGGGTGCAATTACCGGGATTCGATTTACGACCCTCAGGAACCTAACCCGGTTACCGTGCCAACAATATCTCTGCATGTCAACAATATTTTTATGTTCAAAAAACAAATTAGCATCATCTGCAAACAAACGAAAATCGAGCACACTCGAACACTTTTGAAAGTCATTAATATATAATAAAAACAATAGTGGCCCTAGGACTGACCCCTGTGGAACACCACAAGTTATC
>JAOBAT010040900.1:0-30436 GCA_026413305.1 Hydrozoanthus tunicans | reverse complement strand
GTATCTGCGAATTTCGATTGGTTCTTTTGTTTTGGAGCAGTTTATTCTCAAAGTCAAATGATGTCTTAACATTCCATCTGCGTTACGTATCGCCTCATTACTTCTAAACAACCAAAAATCTCAAAATTCGCAGATACAGTTCAGTCTTTGGAAAATCCGATTCGAAAAGTTTTTTCGGAAAAATAATTTTTTTTTCCCATAGAACGCTCCCCAAAAGTCAGCCCGATTCATTTAGTAACACTTAAATACAAGAGCCGCTGAAAAACAAAGTAGAAAACCCGTGGATAAATGACAAATTTCGGATTTCTTTATATTTCTTTGCATTTTGCATTTTGAAAAACGCACTTGAACTTGTAACTGAGCTCAGATTTTTTCGAGAAATCAGCGGGCACGCGCACTGGTAATTTCAATGAAAAATCACTCAACCGGCTTTGGTTCGCGCGTACATGCAACTGCTTTTTATCGAATGGAGCTGAACGTTTGTAGTCTTGAATAGTTAGAGTGATTTTCAACATTTAAACGTTTTTAATCTAGCAGCTTCTCGAGAATGAGTTACATTGAAAATTGTAAGGCACAAAACTGTTTGGATGCAACACTCAAATGGGGTAAAGTTTGCCAGATTTATTATTCCGATAAAAACGTTTTCAGTTCTTGGATGGCTGCGTATCTAATGCAGTCCTTAACGCTTCCAAAGAAAGTTAACTCAGAGTTAGAAAAGCAGTTACCTTGATTATTGAATCTTTAACACGATCCTACAGGAATTCTGAGAGTATAGAAGGGTTGTGTGCGAAAAACGTATTAAGTTATTTTGTCCAGCGCCACCTTGAATGCTCTATATGTACCGGACAATGATTCTGGTGGCCCTAAGATTCCGAAAACTTCCTCATTGTTTTCTCATATACTAAAAATTTTCTTCTTGACCATGATTTCTTGTGGCTGGTGCTGCCTATTGTCGAATTCGTAATTTTACGACAAGAATTGCACAATCTTTTCTCATCTTAGTCATCTAGTGTTGATATCTTTGACAAAATCTCAATGGAGAGTAAGTTTCTACACAAGTATCAGTGACAAAAATGTAAGCAGTGCTGCCGGTTATTTCTACAAAAATATGAAAAATTTAAAAACCACCTAATATCCTGCTATTTAGCCGTAAAGTCCCTATTTCCGAGACAAAAAGCCCCTCGCACCCTCCCTAGCAACCAGCCGGCCACAATGCTTGTGCTAAACGAAGCCGACAGCGCTGCTCTAAGTGAGGCAATACATGTACGTAACATGATGAAAAATGGTGACGATATTTACAGCCATAAAGGTGAAATTTTTTGTTAGAATTACTCACGAAAATTAGTATTTCATCATATTCTAGAAAAAATTGTTTTTAATAACAATTTCTTTCTTGTCAACTTGTTCCTTGCTGTTTCTTATTCTTTCCTTGAGTGTTCGGATACAACAAACTACATGAGCCTCGTTGATCCATCAGTTTTGCACCTGCTACAAGTTGTTAACGTCCCGCAGATGGCGCATGATTTGATTACAGCACCGCTTGATACAAGCTTATTTGAACTTGAACTAATTCTGTTGTTGATCTTGGTGTAAGCCGCCTTGAATTGAATCCTTTACTTTTCCCGTTACCTGGTATTGCATGGATGATAGACCAACAAAAGAATATGCTAAACATCCGTCTTTTTATTATGTTAGTAAAGGTAAGAACTTTATGAAGCGATATTGTTTGTAAACCTGCAATCAGGTTTGTTTTGATTTACGGTTTGGTTATGTAAAGAAAGCGGTTAAAACGCCAGCTTCATGTCACGTTCTAGTAATTTGGTTTCACATAGTTGTATGAGCTGCGTTTTACGCCAGTTTAAGTAAAGAGCTTACAACTTTTAATCATTGTTAAACACAAAGTTTTAACATTCCTCAAAAAATGTATGTTTTGCTACTGATTTGAATTAAAGTTTGTTCCGCCTCAAAATATTAGAATTTAGCTTTTATGTCCAACCATTTTTACGGTAAAGCAAAAAATATTTTTCACAACTACTAAATTAAGATAGTTTAACTATTACAAAATAAATGTACCTGGTAGTTTTTGTAAAGCTTGCGAAGAATTCTAGTCTGTTCAGTCCAGTCCAAGCTAAATAATTAACTTTTCTGGCGTGTAATGAACCGTTTTACTATCTTTTTTGTTTCAAAAAATAATTGATGTTGTTTCTGTTTTAATGTTCGTCTAGTGAAAAAAACTTAAGCTAAAAAAATGTTTTAGCGCTAACAAAACTTTGGTCAACCACCAAAAACTGTGTACTGTTTTCATCTTTGAATCAACGTGTGTTATTATTGAAAACAAACGCACAACGGAACTGATGTAAAACATTTTGATGCCTGTACTGGTAACATATGAAAGCGTTTCTCCGTAGTCGACTATTTAAGAAATATTCACAAATTCAAACTCATTCCTTATAAATTTGGTATCATAAAAAGTGTTGTCATTTTTTTAAAGCAGAGAATTGTATGCGTTGAATCTTTAAATACATATCTTTTTATTAGAGTAGGTTTTGTTTTGTGTCTACGCTATAAAAATCCTTAAATCTTAAGAAAAACAATCAAGTTTTCCGAGCCAATAAAAAAGAGAAAACCCCAACCCTGTTCAAGTACAGTGCGGTTAAAGGGACACAGCTTGTTCCAATTTTTTCAATTCAGATGTCTTGTGCCACATTAACATTTAATACTGTGTTTGATTTCTAGTGGATGATGTTAAACGGAATAACACCAGTGATTCATGGAGACACGCTGTGTAAGTCTACTGATAACTCTTTACTCGGTCACAAACGTTTCTTTTATTGCTGCAAACACCATTAAAGTGTCGGGTCTTGGTTCCTTTTCATGGCAAAGCAGTTCGTTTCTACTAGTTGGCGTTTCTCTTTTGTAAAAACAACGCTTTCACCTTGACAATTGTGTTCTGTTGTGGGTACAGTTTGTACTCAGTTTCAATGAACGTGAAATGCTGCGCCGTAGAGGCAGAAACTCAAGCTGGGTATAAAAACAATATTTCTGATCGTGCCTGCATTTGGATTAGCCACTTTGCCTACATTCTTTTTATTTTTATGTAACGTGAAAAAATACTTTTGTACAACGCTGTCGAGAAATATCTTTTAATGTCAAAAAACCCTCTCGTTTTTGAAATTTCATTCATGTCAGTATATAAATACTGACAGAAAAACCCAAACCTCAATTTCTTTTCAAAATAGTTGTAATAAAACATCAGAAACTTTCGTGTTTCTCCTTAACTTGACAGCTTATGTTGTTGTAAATTACACTGAGGTGGACGATTTATGAATTAAACTGACTACGTATACAAGGCTAAGAGTTGAAAGAAGTGGTTAAGTCTTAAAGATCTGCTTATCAAGGAATGTTGAATCGTTTTTCTACTGTGAAGTCTAGTTTAAACTATTCATCACTGGGTACACATTTACTACAACGAGTTATTTCCTTTCTAAAAATGCTATATTCCGAACCTTGCTCATGTTCTCATCAATGGTGAAATAAAAAGATTCTAAAAACAGTCCTCTAGATCTGGTTCAATTAATTGTGTTTGTTAGTTTCTAAGATTCGAAATGCCACTGTGTGACCTCCGCGCGACGTAATGCTCGCTACGCACAAATTTTTGAAACCAACAAACACAATTGGACCAGAGGACTGTTTTTGAATCTTTTTATTCCACCATTGACACTATAAACGAAGGCAGATATTTTCAAAAGTATACGTGCCCTTGCTCAGGAATTTTAGGAATACTAGCGACGCAAGCTTTTAACCATCAATGTATTTTATATTTTCTGCACGGCTAATTAGGAATAAACGTTTTTATTCTTATTTTATTTCTTTATTTCCCACGTCCCCTAGAGTGCTGTAATTTATTCGTTTCTAACATTTCGAGCTGTTTTTTTTAGTTTCAAACTTTACACTTAGGAAAGGCAGTAGTGCAAGGTGCCAAATTTTTGTGTAAAAATTATTTTAACAGCTCAGGTTACAGGTATATTATATTTTTCAAACATGTCTTACACTGGTCGCACGAGTTATATATGTATGAATATTGGTGTATGCATGTATGTAATATCAAAGAAGCACTTCCAGAATTTTTTTTCGTTTAAACTCGGTTGAAACAAGAACCATATGGTACGAGACTTGTTCCCAAGACAATATTAAGCATTTCTAACACGAAAAGGGTGTCTTATCGTTTCGCAAAAATTATTTGATTAAATGTTGTTGTTCGTGCAAACAACTAAAATCCCCATCACTAGGCATAAGACTCAACGCTGACAATTCTGAAATTCGAATATACGAGCTAATCTGCAAAACAGTTTGGCGATTCAAATTTGAAAGTAAAAAAGAATGAGACTTTTAAGGCTTGACTGTAACTAACTTACCAGACAAGCAATTAGTTCACTTTAATTTCATTGTATTTCACACTATACTTCTATGCTGGTTTGATTTTTTCACGGACCACACTCTAAATAGGATAGCACTTCAAGTTAAGTTATAGCACTTCAAACTAAGTTAAAATGATAGACTAGAGAGATTGAATCGAGCGAAAATGGTGCCCACTCAGAATGTAAAACTTGGGGTGTTGAAGTAGAGAGACTTCCACATCAGGTTTAGAGATTACCAGTTTGTAAACTGCAATTTTGTATCTGTCTTAATTTAGACTATTACTCGCTGGGCTGCTTCTCTGGAAATAAACTTCACGTGCCCGCAATTGCCTCCTATGAAGGGCAAGACTTCATTCTCGATGGTGATCCTGCAACCAGACGGCACGCAATTGAGAAGTGCGCACGCGCGGCCTGGTCTGAAGGTTTTCAGGTGTTTGGCATCTTGGGAGGAGCCTGTCATACAAGTGCCTCTGCCGATCCGGACTATAAACAGTTCGGCCCAGCACAGTCGTGTTATCAACCTGGAGCTATTCGAGTTTTCAACTTTACTGGTACAGTAACATGTGTCAGAACGTGTTGTGACATTAAGTGTTGGGTGTGTTTTATGTGTAGGACCTTGACAAGTTGAATAATCTGGTACGAAAAGACCATTGCAAAAGCTGGGTGTCTTTGTCCTGTTGGAAATCAATACAAATAGCAAAGTAACAAGTTTGACAAAACAGAAGGAAACTAGTTAACAATACAGATAGAGGTACTTTTGAAATAGCGTAATATACTTGGCTGCTTTCTAGAAAATGAATCCATTCTTGTTGTTTTATGCGGGAGCCAGACTTAGTTTAACTAAGTATAATATACGTGCCTTTCGGTATCTTCGGTTGATCAATCGCGTTCATAAAAAAAGTCTATGCATTCCATGATCTTCTGGTCAGACACTTGAAGGAAACAAAGCCTGGGGGTAGTTTAGAATAAAAAGGATAGATGTGCACGTAGAAAAATATTACGTGAAAACATAATCTAAAAATACCAAGGCTCGTAAATGTTGGCCCTTAATGATACCTCATATAGCATTGATATTTTCAAAACTAGGCAGTCTGAGAAAAAAATACGTTCGCTTTGTTTTTGGCTCCTAAAAAACTGTTTTAAGAATAACCTTGAATTTTCTTTGAAAACCCCTCAAAATACCTAATGACAATTGTAACCCCTTAAATACGGCGAGAACCCCAATCATACCAATAGACCAATTGAGGGAGTAACATCCAAACCCCAGCCACCCCTTCCCAGGGAAAAATAGCTGAATCGAGTATTAACTATTTTTCGATAAACTATTGGAAGCAAGACAGAAATTCAGTCTATTTAGATATACATAAGAAAATGCTAACTGCGGGACATGCCAACGTTTCGTTTCCGTCTCGACAACATCATTAAGTCAAACGGGAGGTTCAATTCTTCACTGAATGCTGATATAATTGGATACAAACGGGAGGTTTAATTCTTCACTAAATGCTGATACAATTGGATACATAGCATAGAATATAAGGATCTCCGGATTTTTCAGTGATTTAAAAACGAACAGTTTATTAAGAAGAAAAAATTGCTTACTTGTTTGAAATCACAAAATACAAGACTTACAGGAGAATTAAGTTTAACTGTTTTATAAAGCCCATTTCGACTTTTGACGTCTCGGCAGCTTTTCAAGATTCTGTTTAACTCTGTCACCTTGCTGATAAGGTTTCCATAAGTAATGTGCTCCCTAATAACTTTATTGTTTCAAAAACGATTATTACATTTTCAGTTATTACTTGACTGTAGTTTTACCTTTTGTTGTTTAAATGTTGTTTAGAATTACTGAAGCGAACCTTTTTTAAAAGCCATTGCAGCTCACCAGAAGAACTCCATTCAATTTCGTTTGGGAGGCGATAACAACCCATGCGTACTTACATGTGTGAGAAAGAAAAAACATTGTATGATGACGGAACATTGGATGTGGACGAACAAAAATACAAAATGGTTTACAGACAACGGTGCTCGGTGCGCCGATAAAACTCCCATGCACAGCGGAAAAAATCATCCTGCTTATAGTATAAAAACCAAAAAGTGCATTGGATATACGAATGTTCCGAGGGTAACGTTCTGCGACTCAGGAGCCACTGGGTTTAAACGTGTTTGTCCATGCAAACAAAATTGTAAGTTTATTCATCAAACTCAGCATGTACTATGTATAGTAATAAAGATAAAAACTGATCAACGGTCAACAGGTTTTATTCCAAAAAAACTTAACCCCTGCCTGGTAAGCTTAGTGCCGTGCGTGAGTTATTATTGTTAGTATTTATTAAATATTATTGTTCTTAATATTATCGTTAATAGAAATATAATTATGTTATTACTATTATCATAATTATTGATTTTATTATTAAAGATGCATCTATATCGTGTCTTTTCCCTGTGAATACTCGCGGAGGGGGAATACTAAATTTTGGGCCTTCTTGGCAGGATATATTAGAGATGAGGTTTATCAGTTTTGGGAAGAAGAGGGGGGGGGGGTGTGGTTATTTTAAACTTATTGACAGATAAAGACTTCTTACACTGTTTAGTTTGAAATGTTACACAGCTTTGATCGCAACAAAGGAACTCTGGTGTTATGTAAGGACACGAACTAGTAGCTAAAAATCACCACACTAGCTACTTTCATTTCAGTTTGTATTATTACTTTTTTCTTTACTTTTGGAGGACCAATTTTTTTTCTTTAATGAACCCCTTAAAAATTCCTTGAAATAAATCACATTCGGTTGCTAAGGCAACAGTAATTTAAACGATTCACATCTTGGTCTCTACTGCTGCCAATGTATTTATCCAGGTGATGTTGCATAAGGAGGAAATAGATTTTTGCCTTAAGGCAATGCAATCAAAAATACAAAAGCACTTTTAAAAGATAATAAAAAAGAATGTCACGTGTGAAAACGGCACTGACGTAAAACATCAAGTTGCTTATATTTCAGTTTTTTTAAGTTCGTTGTTTTTAAAGCATCATTCGCTTTTTAATATGGAAAATTTCGAGGATGCTTTATAGAAGAGGGGGGGGGGAGGAGGAGGGGGGCGTTTTCTGAAGCATTAACGGTTAGCTCAAAGACACGGACCATTGTGTTGGCACCCATTCTACCGTCCTCCAGAATTAGTCCCATGTTATTTCCCTTCACCTAAGAGTTGAGTTCGTTTTTGTTTAGATCCTAAGTTTATTGCGGGCCGTGGTAGCTGCGCCGAAGTATGCAAGAAAAGCCAAATGTACTGCAGTGCCACCGATCACGCATTTCCACGTGATAGCGCAGGGAGGCTGTATCAAGACCTAAACCTTCAGGGAGGGGGCGATACCGGTGCTGATGATGTATTCAAGGCTGAGGACGCTTCTCCCAGATATAATCCTGTCACGAAGGCAAAAATAGGGTACAAGGAAATAGGCTACGCAATCGATTGCTTCGCTACTCCGCCTGTACCCGAAGAAAAGCGTATCTGTCCATGTAAAAAAAATCGTGGTAAGGCTTCGCGTGTACCAGTGCAAGTAATATGATAGATTTAACTGCTCGAGTAGCAACAAGAGATTGGATTTAAAGTCCCTATCATGCTTACTTTTTTACTTTTTGGATTAAAACTGTTGTCATCTGTGAACTCAAAATTCGAATAACCAAAGTAAATTTCCACGTCTAAGTATGCTTTTTAATCAAAGAAAGATTGGAATGTAAGTTTTGCCCGAGCAGGCCAGGGACTGGTAACCTGTGACGTAGCAGCCGTAAGTTGTGTGGTTTTTGTTTAAAAATTTCATTTCTGTTAAAAAATGTCATAAATTTTATATTTCAAACAATTTCAAAGGGATAATTCATTAATTAAAGTTATTACAACGTGACTATTGTAGCCAGAATTGATTTTTTGGAGATAAAAAGAATGTCTGTGCTTTATGCCTCGTGATACGTCATATGCCTCCTGCTACGTCATCATTGCACACTTCAAGTCTGAAAAATAAAACAGGAACGGCGAGAAAAGATTTTATTTTCAAAAATTACTATTATTAAAGGGTTCGACTTTTCATCTGAAATTGAAAAAATAAGCTTGATAGGGACTTTAAAGCAGTAAAACGCATTTCTTGTGTTTATATACTTTTTTTGCAAACATTAGGGAAATGCTTGAAGAAGTAATAAAAAATTCGACCAACATTCTTCGAGTAGGGAAGGCAAGCAAGGCGTTTTATTGCTTTTAAAAACTAACCAACAAACTATGAAAAATCAAAGAAAGGTGTAACTTATTCTAAAAATTTAAGGTGTCAATGAACTCTGTTACAGACACGGTAAGCTGTACTCTGGACTAGCTTGTTTTTGGTAGCCGCTAAAATGAGGGAACTAGTTTTTAAGGTGTAGAAATATCACGTGATGCAATACGATTAGCTTATTTGCTATTAAGAGCCGATAATTCCACACTACATTGCCGGCTAGTTGGGAAAACGTGTTCCTTAGTTAGTGGCGCAACCATGGACTTGAGTGTGGCGAGAGAAATAACAGTAAAGCTAAATGCTTTCCAAAGTACGCAGTGTTGAATTTTTTTCCTATTTGAAGTTTTACTTCTTTACCTTTTTTTTTACTTTATCTGTAACGGAAGAAGTATGCAAAATGTTTTTTTTCCCCAGAACCCGACTATCTCTGCCAAGTGGCCGACCATTGCTGGGACTTTGAGTCGAAAATACAGGGAGCTTTTTTGGACTCTAAGACCGCAGAACCTGCTGTAATAACTGGCACGGCATCTTCGATCCCCTCCCCCACAGGGAATGGTTTGGCTTTAAATGATACATTTCATACCTGGGTAAAGCTGGGTAACTTTAGCAACTCGTGTCTTCTCGATCCGTCCACATGTAAAGATGGCTTCACCATTGCTATGTTTGTCAAACTCATGAACAGAAGCGGGATATATTATTTTGGTAACATCGGAAAGAACTTACATGGACACCTGAAGTATGTCCGTGGCGTGGCATTTAAGATAGAGCCTGTTTCTCTCTTGACAGTTATAGAGGTACGCAACGGAACACACCTTTGCACCTACAAAGGCGGAAGCAAAGAAGGTGCCTGGACTTACCTTGTTTTTTCTTGGGGAAATTCTACCAAACTTTGGGTAAACGGGATGGCATCAACAGAGCCAGCAAGGTGTGTGCCTCAAATCGTTCCTGACAAAGAGCCTATCTATACTTTGGCCAAAACCAGCACTCAAAATACGCAATACGACAACATTGCCATTTGGCTCAACCAAATACGAGTTCTTCAGATGGAAAGCATGCTCAACTATATCAGAGGTACGTTCTTATCGGCAACCCTCCAGCGCCGAATGAGTCTTCAAAAAAAACTTTTAAAAAATTTGAACGAGCTTACTTCATTCGTTTTTAAACCACTTTTTTCAACTTTATTGTTTTATTCGGCTTTCACCTAGTTGGAGCAAGCGCTGTCTTGACTGTACCCGTTCAGTTTTCCTTATTTCAATTATAAACTATATTATTTTAGCTATTTAAACTTTACAATCGTTCTGTGTCGATGGAAAGTTTTAATCATTTCCACACGTATAATCTAGAATCTGAAAATTAAGAAATTTTAATGAAAATAGTGAGCTTCTTGAGATATAGAGGAAAAGGTAATTTGCCTTGATAATAGAAAAGCTAATAAGCTATTGTATTTCATTGTATCGTATAATCTACCGCCCGTAGGGAACAATACAATTAGTTTGCGCGTTCTGAACAATTAATGTATTCAGCGGATGAATTAGAGTCAGTAAACTTCACCAACATGTTCTCTGACATGACAGACGTAAGAGCGCCGACTGCCAATTTCTTTTGAATTTTTATTATAATTTGTATTAATACGCTTTTGATTTGAGGTTTCTTAGTTTTATCCAAAATATGATTTCAACGACTTTCAAATGTAAATGAAAAACAAAAGATTATGTTATAGGTGTTATCTTGTTGAAGGCTTTCCTCTACTCTATGGTACATTAATCGTCCCTTAATCTCTCCTCGATTAACCCTTGTTTGGTCTTCAGGTAAGGTCAGCTGCTAGCACAAATTGGGCGCTTATTGAGTCGTTTATAGACGGTTTTCAAAAATGTCCCCGACTCTAATATTTCTTTATGTTGTCTGCATGCATATCAGCCCTTCTAGCCTCGCTTTCGGTAACATATTCTTTTGAAAGTTTAATTCAAGAACGAGACTGGACAGGCTGATTTGAGTGCACACAAACGAATATTAAAATCGCAACCATTTTTGGAAAAGGTCCATGCTAAGTGTTTACGAATCTAAAAGAGCAGCACTCGAATGAGGAACAAAGGAGGATGTTCTACTTATATAAAAAATCTAAGAACAGAATAAACCTTTTTTTATATTAGAATTGGCACGAAAGGATGTCCAAGTTACACTTGACATAATCTTGGACTCAATCCAATGGATTCCTGAATATGGTACCGAGGCAAGCGCTATGAAGAATAATATTCTTCTGGAGGTATGAACCCGCAACCAGCACTAACTTCACTTGTGACAATAGATATGGTCACACATTTGCTGAACGTTATTTTAGAAATATTATAATAACAAGCTTCATGCAAATGACAATGACAAGGAAGATGATAGTGAAAAGGGAAATGTTGACAATCATAGTTTTTTATATGGCTGTATAATAATGTAAGTGGTAAGCAATGTTCCCGGGACTAAAAATACTTATCACTTCAAACGAGATTCAAATTTTAAATTGTTCGCATTATGTAAGACCACACGCTCTAATGTTCTTAAAAAGTGTCTTGCAGTCAAAAACGCCGTAGCTGCTATTAAGGTCATTTAGTCAATTGGCGGGCGATACCTTTTGAGCTTTCTTTTAGCAAATTAAAGAAATAATGAAGTTCTTATACCGTATTCGTTTGAATAAGCGCCCGGGGCACTTATCAATTTTTGTTTTTTTTTTTAGCGAGGTGTTTATTCGGGGAGGGCACAAATCAAATTTTCACTGTTATAGCTGCAAGATTTCTTTTAGCTCCACTACACGACAAAATACAACATGACGATTTTTCATAATAACATATTTTTAGCAAGTTATAAGCGGAAACATATCGAATAAAAGTCTTGATTCTAGTATTCGCACATGGCAGTGTAAGAAATAATGTCGGATACGGGCCATACAGTCTAACAAAACATTTCAGTCTAAACCGATATCTATAGCTAAGCCAGTAATCACCGCGGTTCCAACAGAATGCAGTTTCTCAGCGGTTCTAGTACTTTATTTTCTTTTGGATTGGGGGAGGGGGGGGGAGCGAGAGCTAATTTAATAAGTGTTTTTAGGGGCGGCACTTATCGAAGAGGGACGTTTATTCGAGAAAAGACGCTAATTCAAATAAATACGGTTCTCTCAAACTGTCGGACAGACACTGGAATAAGCTTTCTTGTTGATAACCTATATTTACAATATCTTTCTGTTTTTTGAATTTTGCCTTACAGGTAAAAAGACTGACAGACAGCCTGCCCGTTACTGGGGTCGATGTTCCCTCTCTGAGGTTGATGAAACTTGAACGATTTCGTTCCCAGGGTTTCTCCCTAGAAGATGGATTAGACTTCTAGAAAAAGCCCAGGGAACGAAGTTGAATCCTTACCTATTCTATACTCCAGGACTGCACATAGTCACTACATTATCTTTTACCTTGGTAAAGAATGAAATAAGAAATTATGTATTGAGTATCTGCCACAAATCTTTTAAAACACACACTTACTTTTCTGGTGTTGACGCATTTAGTCTCTGAAAAATAACTGTTCCAATATCATTTTGGTGACAAATTGATTTATTTACTCATCAAGCGGTTTGACTAAGTTAGCTTACATTTTTGTCATTTTTAAAATTCTGTTTTAAGACTAGTAAAGTCCAGTTTGGACCAAAAACATTTCGGCCAAGTTTATAAGTTGTTGTAAATTGTGGTATAAAACGATATTATGCGGCGACCGTGCAGAAAGTAGCCGCGTTATAGTAACCGGGCAGAAAATAAGGATTTGTTACACATCGCTGCTTGCGAAACGAGGAAGGAATCGCCAATTTACGACAACGGCAGAGAACAGCAGTGAATACAAAAGCTGCATGCTGGAACACACCGTGCTGTGCAACGTGAAAACCTAAACGTTCTTACGACTAAGAGAACGATCTACAGAACATTTTATCAATTTTTATTTGACTTTAAGAAGCTTTATCTTTTTCTGTTCACAAAACGTGACTCGGACATGAGAAGGCAATGTAGCCATACGTTAATGAAAAGGGCGAGCAGAACAAAAAAGGTGTTTTTTTGTAAGCCGTCGAAGTCGACGCTACCGTCCTCGTCTATAATAGGGAGTTTAAGATACGAGCACGCCACACCGACCAGACCACCACGTTTTGTGAACAATAGTGAATGCAATAACTGCAGTCGTTGATTGCGCTGTTCCGATCACCTGCAAGTCTTGGACTTAAGGACTACAATAAAAAGAGATCAGTTTTGAAGTTTTTGCGACTACCCGAACGACCTACAGAAAATTTCGTTAATCTTCTTTCATCTTTAAAAAGACAGCACTCACATTTTCTATTCACAGAATGGAACTCGGACAAAAGAGAACCAAACTTAACATACGTGATCGACAAGGGCAAGCAGGAAGTGTGTTTCTTTTTTTCTAAGCCGTTGTGGCCGGTGTTGCCGTCCTAGTATCTTAAACTCCCTAACAATTAAGGTCCCTATTAATCGAAGGAAAGAATAGGAAGTATGAATTTTTGTTAGCAAAACAAGAAAAGCGTCATTTACAAGTTGAGTGTCTTTTTTTCTACAGAGACAAGAATGGGAAACTAGCAGCTGTCATTACTTTTACTAGTTCGAAGGCCTCGAGCCCGATAACAATCAATCTTCAGGACGCCTTTGAAACTGGAACATTCTTAAACAGCTTCGCAAGAGTTATTAAGTGCTCTGCTAACTATGACAGTAAGCATCAAAATTGAATTATCCATCCTTGATAGTTAATTCATATTTATAAAAGAGAGCATTAAGGGTCGGGATATTACCTTAAATGGCTTATCATTAAAGGTCCTCGTCATTCACTAACGCGAACCCGGTTGATGTTTAAGAGGAACGTAATGAAACTGCAAAGTCCAGATCATCAAGTTGTTCTCATAGGTTTAACAAGGAATTTTGAATAAATTTTGTTGGTTAGTAACTTAATCCACGGATGAGATGGTGCTCAAGTAGCCCTTTGACCTTCTAAAATATTCTTTGACAAGCTTCAAACCTAGCCTCTTTGAACGAAATTGTACAACAAATATGTTGTAGTAGCAGTTATCGTCAAAACTTTGAAAACACTTTCTACAACAGATCTATACACTTTATATACACTTTATACAATTTCAGTTTTATCTTAAGATGCTGTTGCTTTATGTTATTGGTGACCAAAGCGACCAAAAGCTATATGTGTTGCCAAGCCATTAATTCACAGAGTCAGAGGAGCAAAGTTGTTTTGGGAGCAAAGAGAAAGATTAAGCTTTCAGTTAAAGCAACTGAGACACTCATTTCCTCGAGGGAAAGGTTATATGCTCCTCCGGTAAATATTTGTGAACATTTCCGTAGATTTTAGCGCGATTCCCAAATTATGAGAGACAAATCAAGAAGCATTTCGCTTACTATAAACGCCCCGTTCGACACCTTTCCCGGAGACTTTGAAGATCAACAAATCAGTGCCTTGATTAATATCTAAATCCAGATCCAGATTCAAGATATAAAAAGAAAAGAATGAGTTAAAATTTACTTTCAGTTCATTCTTTATCTAAACAATAGGTCCTGCTGCGGCTGCGATATCTATGTCGTGGTTGTTAAAGTTAATGGTGCCCGTCGCTTGACTCTCGTTCCTCTGACACATACAAGGCTTATCGAAGGAGTGCGAAGGATGTTCTCGCTCGGATCCATGATATTGTTTGTGCGTATTGCGGGTATCGGCTCAGCTTGTCGGCAGTGATATTTCTAGCATTCCTTCCCCATCCCTCCAGTGTACGTAGTTGTGAATACAACTGGCGTGAATGAGCCGTGCTTGATATCCAGCACTCTCTTTGAGTATAACCACTTTTTGTTATATTGATGGATGCTGTAGATCTGCTGTATCTCACGTTCCCTGTAAGACTCGGCATTAGGGTGGCACCCCCTCACATCAAAGAATGCCGGGCTTTGGGGTTCCTAAAAGCCGCGCGCGTGAATGTCCAATCTTGCGTCTTTGGCTTTGTTGGATCCTTGTTTGAGCTGTTCACCAGAGATGTCTTGGAGAGCTGGTTCAACCTTCACATCATTACATACTATGCTGAAGAGATCAGCATCAAGATCTCTTAATTCATTATGACGCTGAATGACGAAGCCTCCCCCCCCCCCCCCCGTTTGCAAACCATCGTGTGGTCTACTGTAAAGGTTTCACCTCACACACAGGATGATGGGATGTCATCAAACGGCCAATCATGATAGCATCAATGAATTCTTTCTTGTTAAGATTAAAGCCTAGTTCTTGGATGGGAAGAACGGTAAGCCATACCGAGGAACCTTTTTCTTGCGCAAGTTCTAGTGCTCGTTGGATCTTTCGCAGAACAATTTGCTTTAAGTTCTCTACAAGGTCTGTCAGTTCCTTTGCCTTCTCGCTCTTTACAGCTTGATGGATTGAGTTTACAAGAGAATCGTCTGGCAGCTGGTGCGATTGATTCATGATCTGTTCTACAAGATCGAGGAGATGTAACAAACGAGGCATGTTCGCGTGGCACCTCGTGGCATGGGTTGTACAATAAAAATACCTGTTTGACGAACATTAAATCTGAATAAAATCTATCTACGACAAAGAATGCCTTATGGTGAAAATAAAATCTATAAGATATGAATAAAACCTTTTTACAACAAAGAATGCAGTCTTTATATAAGATCTATGTTAGGGGATCGAGGTTTTCTTTTGTGATTGCCACTCTTTAAAGTGTTTATAGTAGGCTTTGGTCTGAGCTCGTTACAGCTAGTTTATCCTACAGGTAACACTGATAATGGAACTGAGGACTCAAGCAGAACTGCAAACTAATGTACAAAGTGCTTTATAGAGCAAAGAGAATGTTACACTGCTTTGTATAATTATTAACTCAACTAACCTGTCTATTCTTTTCAGTGTTTTGCACGGTTCCTCCGATTGGAAACCTTTCTTCAACTTATAACAGTATCGGCGTGAGAGTTGGTCACTATGGCGACGTTGACGTCAGTTTGTTGAAAATGGTGCTTATGTACTGCCGGGAAAACAACACAAACACATCGGTAGCCTCGGGTATTCCTTTAACTCAAAGCGCTTCGATTGGACCATTGAAAGCGCTGACAACTTACCAGTGCCGCGCGGTTAACGAAGCGTTTCACACATTTAGCTTGGCTACAAACCTTATGTATATTACGACGAAAGAATATGGTAAGTGAGGAACTGATAAACAGTTATTGGGCATGCACTTTTTCTGAAGATGAGTGTAGTAAAATTGAGTTCCCAGATTTGCCTAACACGCGAAAGTCCTGTCTGTTAGCAGTTTTGTTTTTAATCTTCCGAAATATGTCTCAAAAATCGTGGGACGCCTTGCCAAAGATTTGAACATTCTTTCGGCCTTTTTTTTTGGCCCATCAGCCAAGTTATAGGAGGAGCAACCAAACTATATAATCTCCGGCACTAATCAACTTCTGCTTTGTTACTGTAAGGAGAACTTTTGAAAGTGTTGACAAATGCTGCATAAAGATAAAAAAAACTTGACGTTTAGTAGTAGATAAGTGAGAGAGCAGTTAACAAAAACTATCGTTAACACTAAGATTATATGTAACATCGTCTTTAATTATAACCCTAAAACACTAACACTGGCCGACACAAACAGTAGTTTTTTATGCGAAGTATGTTTGGTGAATTTTGACCTAAAACGGTTTTGTTATTAAGCATGTTCTGAATTATCAACTTGCGATTCATTAATGACGACGCAAATCTAAACTCATTGTTGGCAGATCGAAAAACTACAAGAAAAACTTCTATTTAGGATCCACTAATTATGTAGTTACTCAAAGATCGAACAGTAAAAGATCACAGCTAACTGTTTAAAATTTTCAAGGACCAAATTGTGTGGCTACAGAAAAACAGCCTTAAATTTCTGAAATTTTGAGCTCATGACTTGTCGGGATTTCTTAGTTTCTCTGATCATCGCTTTCCTGTGATTCCTTACAATGGCTTGACTCGATACGAGTTAGTTAGAAAGTAAACACCCATAAACTATCATTAACTCCCTTAGTTCCTTCTGTGGGTCCATCAATTATTAGCACGTTTGGCGTTGATTCCACAACTATTTACGTGAAATGGAACCCAAGCATACCATCGGACCTGGTTAACGGAATTCTCCGAGGTTTTCGAGTAACGGTCTCTTATGTGAGTGGAACCTCCAAAGGGTACAAAAACGTTGGACTGAGTGCTTCAGAACACAACGTTACTGGACTAGAAGAATGTACAAGCTATTGGATTGGGGTAAGCGGAAGGACGGCCGTGGGAGCTGGTTCTGAGTCTAAGGCATTGGTGATGACAGATTACCCAGGTGAGTTCGATACGGTATTAGTCTAATTTGATCTTGTTTCTATGATGACATAAAAATGAGGTGCTTTATACATTGCCCTATGGGTTATAAAAGATATTTGGCTCAGGCTTATATATTGTTGAGTCTCATCCCCTGTTTTCGTGCTGCTAATCGGACGAGAGTGTTTTTATGACTCCCTCTAGACGCGGCACCGATTTTATCTGGGTTAGCACTTCACAGATGAGTTGAGTAAGTCTAATATTGGCCATACTTTTCTCTTAATGCATTACCGTTCCAGGTTGTGAAGGCTTTGTTACGCGTATTACAAAGTTACTAAACGTTTGTTACCTCCGCCATCCTTATTTCCTTTCCTCCTGGTCCCATCTTCCCCAGAAGTATTACTCGGATAATTGAAAGAAGTAGAAATCAAGTCTAACTCCTTGATTAACAACTTGGAAGCAGCAGCAGTTTTTGAACGGGGTAAAGAGCGCAGCAGATCGTCACAACCTGTCAGCCCAGACATTGCGCTTGGGTAAAAATGTTGCCCGCTTTAGCTTCTCTCAAATGTATGCTCAAAGTTGCTACACAGAGGTTACAAGTCCAACCAGCTCTCTGCTTTACCACTGTGCAGCCGCCAAGGCAGAGCAAATACTAACATTTAATCGATTACAAACTAAAGTACCCCGAACAGATTAACAACTGCGTTTTTACAGGAATAATCTTTTTGTGTTTTAACAACTTTTCGTTACCCTAAGGAATCTTTGATAGCAATACATTTTTGTAACAAGCATAGCAACGTGCTTTGGGCTTTCTCTATTTCTCAATAAAAGTTTTCACAGTTGTCGGAAACCAGTCAGCCCCGCTTTGGTTTCTGTTGACCAAAAGGCCAACATCAACTTTAGTCCCAGCCAAGAGGGACAGTCCTTACTCCACGAGAGCAGAGTAGAAAAGCTGCTAGTTTACAAGTCACGTTTTCCTTTATCATTTGCAAACAAAAAACTTACAACAAAAGGTCACCGCGTGCCCCGACAAAGATTTAAAGAACAATATGTGTTGCAACGTGACGCAAGCCTTGAGCCGAATTGGCCATCTGGAAAAATACAGCATTTAATTAGTAATATTGCTTATTGATTAACTCGAAATAAGAGTTTCATTTTATTTTGTTGCTCTGAAAGGTGTTTCTTTATTTAAGCTTACCGAACATCGTTTTTTTCTATTTAACGTTTCCGGGTTGCGTCTGCGGTCAAAAGAGGTAAGCTAGTTTTTGCAACCAAAACGTGTCGTCTTGAAAGTCCAAATGGTAGAACCAAAAACTTTGCGTTAGTTCTTTCGCCAATAATATCTTCCTTTAACATAGCCGAGGGCCAAATAAACATTTGATCTCATTGTTTATACAGCCCCAGAAGCAGCACCAGAAAACGTAACTCTTTCCAACACGGAGATAGGTATCAACCTGAATGCATCATGGAGCCCCACCACGACAATCTGCAGTACGGGAGGTGTTCTTGGCTACATAATAGTTGTTAAGGATTTGACCATAGGACAAAAAGTTGCAAACTTAACAGTGAACGGAGGTAACATAACTACAGTGACAATTTGGAACCTTCATTACCTACATAGCTATTCAGTTGTTGTGATGGCATTTAACGCGAAAGGAGTTGGACCTGCGAGTCTTGGAAACAGTAGCCTTGCAATAGCTTCCACCTACGAATCAGGTAAATTCATTCATTCTACAAAAAACTGATAAAGTAGTAACTAAATACGGAAGTGTATCTAATAAGAACCAATTTTAAGCTATGAGAAGTAGAACCAAATGATATAGACGGAATAGAATGGCTCATAATAAGTTTCAATTTCTAAAGCCTTTCTTACCAGTGTTCAATTTATTTTTTTGGAAGTGTTAGGTAACAAAATTAACCATGACACGAAATGTCACAAAATGGCACGATAGATAATTCTAACGTCACTTAGGCTTACAAAGCGGTTTAGTTTGCCCAAGAGACAATAATTGACCAAAATCAAGTTGTTAGTTTCTCACAGTCAAATCATGAAAATTTTGTTAAGTGTCACCAATGTAATTTCCAGACAGTGAAAAACTTTAATTGAATTTGTTGGTTGTGTCCTTGAATAACTGTTTTATAGCCCAGCTCAAACTGTCGAATGGTATTGAAATTGAGATCAGTGTGATCCTTGGAAAACCAGCTTTCTTCCGACATAAAAGTGATACCCTTTCTATTTTTGTTTCTTAAGATAATTTTGCACGATCTATGAACAATTACTTGTCAAAAGTGTCCAGAAACTATTTTAAGACCAATCAGGATTAGTGTGTAAAACATGTAAAAAGGAGATAGTCAGTAGTTGAGTTGGAGAAGAATAGGAACAAGAACAAGAACAGAATCAGAAGTACAGATGAGAAGACAGAATGTAAAGAGCCCAGAGTTCCCCATTGGGTAGATTCTCTCACGAGAGTAAAGCAATTCCGATAACCTCAGAAGCTGAGTCAAACGAGTGCTCTGCCTAAAGAAAGCTCTGCCTCAATAAGTCTTCTTCTTCTCTCCTACAAGTAAAACAACCATCATTTTTTTTATTTAACATAAGAAAATAACGCTATGTAAACAAGTAAATGATCAGTTTCTCAAAAGACGTTTGTCATTAAAACCAAAAAACCCGGAACAAACGCATCTTGTTTGGCTTTCACTTTGTTAAAACTACAACAATTAGCAATAAAGCAGAACGTATTCCTAGAAAGATTGCCATTGACGCTTTGGTAAGATCTTTACCCGGTCCCCGGCCTGAACAACTGTTTGGCCCTCTTTCCCACCACATCCAACTCAGTTTTCCATACTTCCACGGTGAGCAAAATGAATACCAACACATGTAGACCACTAAGAAGCGGCTGCCAAATTGTGTCTACAAATGCGGCCGGTCAACTTGGGATACAACTGATAACTGTATATATTGCGTCTTTGAGTATATCTACACGGAAAAGGCACTACAGAAATAAAGCACTTTTTTACTTTATTGGTAGTGGTTAGTCCTAAGTTTTTTTTATCAAGCAAATACTGTTGTTTATTTAGAAATGAGACACAGCTATTGTAATTGTTTCCACTTCCTGGAATTTTTGTTTCCCGTTTGTTTCTCATAGTTTGTATAAATAAAGATTTGAACATTGATGTTGTAATTTTTATCGCGATCGCGTGTCCGGTGCTTTCATTTCAAATTTTGCAGCTGCTAAAGTACTGAAATGAATGAATTTACTTGTTACTTTGCTTAAACACTAGATAGAATGTTCAGAAACTATTTAGGCCCTGGGGCTTGTAATTAAATTAAGCATCTTACGTTTTTTTTTTCATTTTGATTTATTTTGGTTAATATTAGTATCAAAATTTGCATTGTAAACGGTGGTTCAGGCGTTGCTCGTTCATCGAGTCGCACTCATGCGGTTTCGCAAAACGTGTGTTATTATTTCTACTTTGATGTTTCTCGCTTTTCTTTGTAATCCCAGCTACAACAAAAATAAGAACATTTTCAGCATTCAGCAATTCTTCAATCTGAAATTATGTTTTTATGCAAAAAACAAAACTTAAAGTTTTTGTTTAAAAGTTTTGTGACGTCAGAACCGTGTTTGCATAGGCTAATGAAACACACCTATTTGACCAATCACAGCACGCGTATTATCGAGATTATTTTATTAAAGGGATTATAAAACATACCATTCAAAATCATTGGAGACTAAATCATTTAAAACATGGTTTTGTCTTCCAGTCCCAAGCGCAGGTCCATCGATAATAAAATTGCTAAACATGAGTTCCACAAGTATCTACGTGCAGTGGAACAAGACAATAGCGCCTGACAAAGTCCATGGAATACTTCGAGGCTTTAAAGTCACGTGGGAAAGTGCAAGCATTGGATTTACCCTACAAGGATATACGTTCGTGGGACTAGATCCTGGGGCGTATAATTTGACGGGGCTAAGAGTTTGTACAAACTACTGGATAGGTGTCAGCGGAAAGACCTCCGTCGGAGCTGGTACTGAGACAAGAGTATTGGTAAAAACGGAAGATGGAGGTAAATACCTAAATTTGTGTATTTTATCGTAGACAAATAGATTCGACCAAACACTTTTTGTTGTTCCTTTCCCTTCCATTCTACATTCTATTTAATCCTATTATGTTTTATCCTATTCTTTTAAGTATATTCTATTCTAATCTACCCTTTTTACTTTTTTATTCCCTTTTATTCTATCCCGTTTTGTTCTATTCTTTTCTATCGGGTTTTCTTCTATTCTATTAAATTTGTTCTTACTGACCCTCTTCTGTTCTAATTTTTCTACTAGATACATACACGTTCGCTATTGTTTTCTTATCTGTCTGCACTATAGTGACTTAAGTAAGATAAACAGTCAGGTCCAATTGGTTGGCTAGAAAATGGCTTTCAATTACATAATTTAGGACAAAATGGTAACTCAAGGTCAATATAGCTGTCATTAGATGTGGCTAAACAAAGTCAGTTTCTGAGTAAGGCTAAGGGAATTCTGTCGTAGTGTCTTAAACGTTCAGTACATGCAACAAAAGGATAAAGGCATAGTTCAAATTTATAAAGGAAAACGCCTTGGTGGCTCTTTAAAAGGAGTTAACTTTATAATAGTTATAGCTTCCTTGAGTTACCGTCTTTCCTCGAATATCAAAGTTTCGTTTCTGTGATGGAAACTTGTAAAAACGTTTCAAAGGCTCGTTAATCTGCAAGTTTTGAAGGAGTAAAACACTGCCCAATGATACAGGTATCCGAGCTACTGGATACCCAGTATATAACTGGATACCCAGTATATAAGCAAATCTAACAAAGTATTTTGGGCCTGACCTCGAAGTCCCTCAGGATAAATTCCTATACATTCCTTTACAGTTTGTCGAGTGGTAAAGAAAATTCGACTTGCAATCCAGAACCTAGCCTGTTTGAAAGTTATATTCTGGTTGGACTAAAAAACCTTCGTTAGAAATCTGGATGAGTTAGTCCATGTTTGACATATTTTTCTATACCTTTGCAAAAGATGTTCATTACAGAACACAGTAATCCAAACGTAGATTATTGTTTGCATATGAGTACTTTATCACGCCAAATCTAATGACCGCTCAACCTGATTTATCGGTCAGTGCCAGCTGTTCCGCCTACAAACGTAACGCTTTCCAACATTGAGAAGGGCATCAACCTTACGGCATCGTGGAACCCCCCTGATTGGTCATGTGCTAGTGGCGTTATTCTTGGCTACATTGTTGCTCTTACCGATCAGACAACAGGTCAGAACACACAAAACGTGACGGTGAACGGCAGAGAGACTACTGAAGTTACACTGATTAACCTACATTATCTTCATGACTTTTCCATCGTTGTGATGGCATTTAACGAGAAAGGTCTCGGACCAGCCAGTCCAAAAAACAACAGCCTTGCGTTTTCATCTACACTTGAAACCGGTAACGTAGTATTTGTTGCTAATATCACAGCCCTATCAGACAGCTAACTTAATCTAGTATCGCTGCTATTATTTCTAATTTGTACTGTTTATCATCATAGAAATGCTTCTGGAACCAATTAAGTTGGCCAGCTCTTAACTTCGTTTCGTCTTAGAGGATAAGGTATTTTTTTAATGAGTGGCCCATAATACCATCTTTTGCCCAAAGTGGATGTCCTGTTTTTAAAATACTTGAAAAAAGTAAATGAAATTAAGTTTTTTTTCTAACCACTAATAGTTTATCTTGTTCAAAAACGATGAAACTGTGCATAAATAAAATTTCAGTTCCTTGGGTTAGCCCAACTGTGACCACGATCATCAACAGTCATTCCACTATAACTGTTAAGTGGAAACCTCTTTCCGATACCGAGTTTGGCGGCGTCCCAAAGGGGTACAGAGTGATTTATAGGAATGACAGCGGTTATGAGACAAACTTGACTGTGAGCACCTCACTGAAGGAATTAGTGATCACAGGTCTTGAATCGTACACCAACTACACAGTCCAAATTGCTGGTATAAGTTCCAAAGGGGAAGGACTATGGAGCTTGCCAGTGGTAGTTACCACACCAGGTTAGAATGCTAGCTATACAATTTTAATGTGCACTTTATGTTCTTTAATTCTTAGCAATGTAAACGTATTTTAGTAAAATCGTAATAAAAAGAGACGTTGGTAATT
The DNA here is from genome assembly GCA_026413305.1 of Hydrozoanthus tunicans. NCBI lineage: Eukaryota > Metazoa > Cnidaria > Anthozoa > Zoantharia > Hydrozoanthidae > Hydrozoanthus > Hydrozoanthus tunicans. Next base: position 7,228 of record JAOBAT010040900.1, on the reverse strand, counting down.
CCTAAAATTTTTGCATGTTAGTGTACTGTGCTTACCATTATTCAGCACTTCTCTGACAGGGAGAGGTACATTCTGTTGCCTGTGTTGCTTTATTAAAACCTAAATTTTGAACACAATCTACTTCCTCAGACAGGGGAAAGTACTGTCCAGACGCAACAACAAGCATATCCTTCAAACTCAAAGAGTTAAAACTGAATATTCTGTTTGAGACTTAGTAACAATTGTAAAATATAAACCACAAACGGATGTTTTTATTACATTGATACACTTCGATCTGTTGTCTTCTCTTACTAGCCACGAAATACCAATAATAAACGTAAATAATAACAAATAGTAGAATCATCAATAATAAAAAAACTCGTTATCATTGCTGTTCTTAGTAAACTATCTATACGCAAGAATATCTTTCCATATAAAGTTTGATATTTTATCATCGACAGACTTTTTTGGTTGAAAGAGACAGTTGCGACGGTCTTTTGTAAGCAAAAGTGAATTGTATATTTAAATTTAAACTAGTAATTTTCAATGAAAAAAAACTTTAATGGTGTAATGCGCAAACTTTAAAAGACACTTAAATACCTTACGTTTTAGACATTGATGAATGTGTAAGCAATCTACACAACTGTCACGCTGAGGCAAGTTGTAGAAACACCTTAGGATCATTCACTTGTACATGCAATTCTGGATGGACTGGTGACGGGACGAACTGTTCAGGTACAACATGAAATTAAATCTACCTTATACGACCAACTCCTTTTGTTCCAAACTGATGGAAAGATGGGTCTTTCCATTCGGGTCATCCATCTCTTCTATTGGGCGCTTCCCGTGCCACCAACTTACTTTATTCAATGCCATTCCAACCAACCTATCCTAACTACTCTACCCTTCCAATCACAAACGATCCCAACCTGCCTATTTTATTTACGTGTAATTTTTCCTTGCATTGTATTCCATCCCAATCCAACTTCTCCCATCTATATTATACCAATTCCAACGAACCTGTACCACCATCCCTTTTTAATTCATCAATCGTTACCCAGCTATCTCACTTATTCTACCCATCCCCCTCCATTCAATCCCACGTACCTATTCCCCCCACTCAAGCTATTTCCATCCATTCCAACCAATCTGTCCTACTTACTCTACTCATCCCGTTCCATTCCAACACACCTATTCCTTCAATCCATTCTATTCCTACAATCATTTTCTTTATGAAGAGTAATTCAAGTATGAAATCCTTTATTTAGGTTTGTACTTGCAGAAAAGTAGAACTGAGAAAGGCGTTTAATAGAAGAGTTTGTGATTTTTTTTTGGAAGTAACCTATATGATACTTTATCTTTTCAGATATCGATGAGTGTCGTATGGCTCTTCACACATGTGCTGAGTCTGATGGCTCAGAAAAGTGTATAAACCTTCAGGGCTCGTACAACTGCTTCGATTTAGGGCCACCACCAAGTAAGTTGATAATTGTCTCTCTTTTAACCGGGAGGAAGGGAACAGAAGGTGCCCAAGCAGCAACCTTCATATTTGAACTTATTTCTACGTAAATGCGGGCAAGCATATTTTGTAATTCGAAAGAGCTGTGCTTCCACTTCGAGAACATTTTGAAATACACATTCTTTGTCTTTGTATCGTGTGTATTTCTTTTTCTTTTGAAAATCACTCAATACATCTGCACAAAATAAATGCTCAAAATTGCTCAAAAGAAAGGAGTACAAAGACTAATCTAAATGAGTTTCTCGCTCATTTTTCAACAGGTTGTTCTAATCCGAAACCTCTTGGAATGGAAAATGGTGCAATAAGGGACATAACATACTCTTCTTTATTTGGCCCAACATACGGTAATGGAAGACTAAACTTCCAGGAAACTCCCGAGCAAATTGGTGCGTGGATGCCACTTGCAACAGATGCAAAACCTTGGTTAATGGTTGATTTCATGAGTGAGAAATTAGTAACGGCAGTAGCAACCCAAGGAAGGAGTTCATCTGTTAGTGGAATGCAATTTGTGAAAAACTACACTTTGTCATACAGTCACAGTGGAGTGACGTTTACACCATATAGGATCAGTCAGGTAAGATTAATTCTAATGTAACCTTTAATGTTATTCAGCACCGGTGTGTCTGTCTTCGCAGGGCAAGTATTTTCTATATAATAGGACGAATAACCATTTTGCACTTATACGAATTCGCAGGTTTTTTGGTTGTCCTACCGTCAAACCAGCAGAGAAGAACAGTCTTCCTTCGTTTTGCAACCTGAATTCTTTGTCAAAAATAATTCCTTAATACTTAATAACTTAACAGCTGCTATCTGATTCAATTCAGTGGTGGAACGTCTTCATGACTGAGGGAAGAAAAAGCCCCCTCTGGCCTACCTAACTACCTAACTCAAATGGCCCTCAACGAAGAAATAATCAGTTTACTCCAAAATCTAGTCAGTTATCGGTTGACACAGGTTTTGGCGGTAGAACCTTCATTCCATTGAAACATTTTATTTGTACAATGAATACAGTCATAGCGGTGGAACCTTTACAATTTTGTTAATCAAAAGAAAAATACCAAAAATTGTATTTACTTTAGTAAGTCAGTTGCAAGGCCAGCTTGTAGGCCTGCAGGCCTCTTATTTTGACAGGGAAAAGAAATGTATTGAAAATATATTTGAGTTACATTCAGTAAAAAGGAGAAAGGGAAAAAACTTCTAAAGGCCGGCCTGGTAAAAATCTTACTTTGCAATGAATGCCGTGTGATTATCGCTCAAAACGTCTTTTTTGTAAGCTATCGCCGTCGATAAAGCCCTCCGTCGACGTTGAACTCCCTAATTGCACGGAGGAACATCTCCGCTAGATTTTGTGATTTTAATACATTTCTTGCGATTTAGCAACGCAATTTTCAAAAGTTTTACAGGGGAGCATGCGCCGTACCCCCTAGAAATGATTTTTGTGATTTCGGTGCTTGCTCGGCTGTATGGGCCTAGAAAGTGTTCAGATCCTGGCTACGCCACTGTAAGTTTAAGACTTGGAAGTGGCAAAAAATCTTTCTGTAATTTTGCAAAAAAAAGTAAGTATTCGATCCCGTTTAAGTTGATGAGAAACATCATAGTGTCAGTTTTTCTTATTTCGTTTGTACACGTTTGATTTATCTTTATGGAACGCCAATATTACTATTCAAATGTACGATTGCATTTAAAAATTTCGAAAATACTTATATTGTTAGTTTTGTATTTTAGTATACAATTCAGCCTTCAGGCTGCAACATTTTATTAATAAATTATTTTATCTATCAATAGTTTGTATTTTCCATCAGCCAAAACATTGAATTAGAATCACCTTGAGAGTCTAGCGTATAAAAAGTACTAGAGCAACAGTTTTGACAACATACTTATTTGATATAATTCTAAACAATAAGTACTACTCGATGTGAAAAAAAGAAATAGAACACTCTTCGGTTTCTTTCACTGCTCTGGTGGATAAGCGGACGCAACGGTACAGACTCAGATAATGAGAATGACGTGTAGAGAGAGGCAATCATACTCTACAGCCTTTGCAAGAAAGTTTTCTTACGTCTCGATGCGTTTTATCTTAGACACAGCATTCCTGGACATCAGGCTTTAATTTTTTATTTCTATACATATATTGAATTAAGGGTTAAAAGTTTTTTGTTATGCCATATTGTAATATATTCATCTTTTTTACATAATTTTATTTTGTCTTATTTTTTAGCACCTTGTACATTTAAACAATTGTTGATTGACACCCTTCATGGCCTGATGAAAAAAAAAACACAGCCACAACTGCCCATTACCTTTAACCGCTAACGTGAGACAAACGGCTTAACTTTTTAATCAAATATTTGTTTTACGGGCTACCCTGGTACTTACCAAGCGTTACAATACCTTATTTGCAATTTTTCACATCGTTTTCCTTTTTAGGTATTCATGGCCAATTCCGATCAAAATACAGTTGTGAAACACACTCTAAGACCGTTGATAAAGACCCGATATGTCCGCTTTAACGTAATAGCCTGGGCTACTTCCGCAGCTCTGCGAGCTGAATTTTATGGTTGTGGAGGTACTGTATGTGAGAGAGGGACAGACAGGCAGAGAAACAAATACAAGGGCAGGGACACAGACAGACAGATCGACAAAGACATAGAGACAGACGGACAGAGAGGCAAACAGACTGATAGGGAACAGGAGACAGAGAAGAGAGACCGATGGAGACAGACAGACAGAGAGGCAGACAAACTGATGAAGACAGGCAGATAGACCGATGGAGACAGACAGATAGAGAGGCAGACAAACTGATGGAGACAGACAGATAGAGAGGCAGACAAACTGATGGAGGCAGACGGACAGAGAAGCAGACAGACTGATGGAGACAGACAGATAGACCGATGGAGACAGACAGATAGAGAGGCAGACAGACTGATAGAGACAGACAGACAGAGAAGCAGACAGACTGATGGAGACAGACGGACAGAGAAGCAAACAGGCTGATGGAGACAGACAGATAGACCGATGGAGACAGACAGATAAAGAGGCAGACAGACTGATAGAGACAGACAGACAGAGAAGCAGACAGACTGATGGAGACAAGAGACAGAGACTGACAGACAGAAAAATATAAAAGTAGACAAAACACCAATTCTTTTTTTTTCAAACAGATATCGTGTACCACTTGGCAAAGTTTTCACAGAGTTGCACCGCAGCCTGTGCGGAGGTGAACCGTACTTGCGCAGCAACCGGGCATCGTTTACCACCAGACGAAGCTAAATTTGTTTTCGGCTTAGTTGGTTTGCATTCCTGTACACTGTTTCCTCGTGGTGAAATATACAAATCCCTTATACACCCATCGTATAAAACAACTAAACAATTCTGTAATGGGTTTAGAAACATACCTGAGACAATAGTCTGTGATTCCAAGCCTACAACCAACGTTGTTCGAAGAGTGTGTCCATGCAAGGGTATGTTTGTTTACTTAACATGCTTCGTTAACTGCAGACTACATTCTAAACCCAACACACAATACCAGCCTAGAAAAATGTTTTCGAGCTTCATCCGTTAGCTTACACAATTTACCCGTTTGATTCATACACAATTTCAACGGAACAAAATGAAAAGCTTAACGGATCTGACTAGCAGATAAATGAATAAAGTTTTGAAAGGGCAAACAGTACAACCAAATAGTGTTAAGAAAACGCTATTCAAGGTTATGGTACAGTTTGAGGGATGTTTTCACTTATCAATCCGAAACACTTTACTATGCATCGCATACCCCTAAACTATATATCACTTAAAAGCTAATAAGATTGTCTACTACACTTTCTATCCTTTTTTCCACTTGACCGATTGATTGCAAAAACGTTGAAAGCGGTTTTGATACACCTTTTCATTCCATTTTATTCTGACATTTCATCCGATGACAAATTTTAAAATTTCCTGATACTGTTTTGAAGCTAAGTTGTGCCAAATTTGGCAGCTTTGTTCGGTGCAAAAAAATTGTTTCGAGAAAAAAGCATGCAAAAAAAAAGGCTCGCACACGATGTAACGGTGATGAGCTTCGATTTTACAAATAATTCAAGAACTATTCATGCTATCAAGTTTTCTCGCAAAGGTTAAAAACTGGTTTATTTTACCGTTCAACTTTACCATAACCTTAAGAAAACTATGTTTTCACTCATTTCATTACAAACGCTCAATGAAAGGATGCTTTTGTTATTTTGGACCTGGAACCTTAGCGTCTCCGAGTGTACATTACTCTCTATTATTCTAACATTGTTTAGAGTTTGATCAAAGCTAAATATGAAACATATTGCTTGCCTAAAATTGAGAGCTGGAAATGATGTCAAAAGTTTTTTCCTCAGCTACAAAACATTCAATCAATCAACCAACCAACCATTTATCCAACCAGCCAATCAATTAACACACACAAAGCTTAGAAAATTTATCGTTCACTCTGTATAGCTTCTGACGGCAATTTATTCCATAATATACATGCAACATGTCCTTATCCAACCGATCATAGTGTACTTGACAAGTGTAAATGTCCACACTGAATTTCATTTCTTTTAATCAAAAGTTGCCTGTATGGACAAATCTGTTACCATTCAACGAATTGGGAAAGACCCTAAAAATGCAACAGTTATTAAGCTGGCAGATTCGCACATTTTTGAAACACTGTTTATGGCGGCAGACTGCTCCGAGGCTACATTTGAGTGGAAGATATATTTGCAGGACGATCAGACAAAGATGTTCAATCAGTCCTACACTATGGTGAGCCAGGACTCGAGATGGGAAATGGAAAGGCGATCCCTTCTACCCGGAAAGTATTTAGTCAAACTAAACGTTATGTTCAATAGTAGAATAAAGTATGACTTTGGATTTTTTGACCTTGTTCCATCTGGACTCGTTGCCCGAATCGATGGTGGTCACGAAATAGTTCGAGGTAAAGTATCAACACTTACTCTAGACGCTTCACCGTCGTTTGATAAGGACAGCGGACCAGGTATCTACTCTGGAATGAAGTTCAGTTGGTATTGCAAGAAACAAAACGAAAGCTTTGGAAATATAGTCGATCTTCAGACTATTCTTGTTCCCCAACCAGGCCAGACTATTAACGGAAGTGGATGTTTTGGCACTGGCATTGGGCAATTGAAGCAAAACGAAAGAGTTTTGGAAATGGGTTCTCAAATGATGACTGTAGGGGTAACATACACGTTTAGGCTTGTTGTTAACAATGCAATGTTCAGTGACGTGTATGAACAAGATATCCATCTGGTAAGCGGAGAACGACCACATCTATCAATAAGGTTAGCTACGCTGCTTATAATGTTAATTGCAAATGAACGTTTCAAGTGTCAAGTTTCAAGTTTATTTCAGATATGATTACATACATACTGATTTATAATTACACGCTCCTGCAAATAGCAAAGCTAATCGAGGCGGGATTGTGTTTTTTAAAGAAAAAACTTTAAAGGAATGATAAACAATGGTCACAAGGGTAGAAAATGGTAACAACTTTTACAGGCTTAGGATAACATAAAGAAAATCATATAACTAATTACAAAACATAAAATTTGCGTATTATTTATGAAATCAAATCAAGCTTGGAGATTTCTGCATTGTTGCCTAGCTTTTGCAAATTCTTAAATAGAACTGATCTGAGTTTTTCTTTGAATTTGTTCTTAGGCATTATCCTTAAATCATCAGGAATTTTGTTCCATAGACGAACAC
>JAOBAT010040789.1:19415-30440 GCA_026413305.1 Hydrozoanthus tunicans | reverse complement strand
AGAGAAGAAAAGCGGCTCTGAATGCTCCACCAGCGTCGGTTTTCGTGTGTTCTCGATGCAGTCGGGTTTGCAGCTCATGAATTGGGCTTTTCAGCCTCCAGAGGAAATGTCGCAATATGCGCTAATGTCATGGACCTTTATGTCCGAAGACAGCCTACTACTACTACTACTATGCATACATAAAAAATTACAATAATATTGCTTGATCTCAGTCTGATATATAAGAATTATCAACTCAATCTACTACTAAAAGGAAAGTTTGGTGTTTTTTCAAAAATAGCTTGTTTAATTCCTTTAATTGGCTTCTTTGCTGATAACATTAGTTTATTATTTAATTATGCATAATATCCAGTTATTAAGGGGTTCTCCCCCTGCTCCATCTGCCTTAAGTCTTTGTGACAAAATGAACTCTTTTATATTTTGATTTACACTTGCAGACCTGTCAATCAAGTGAAATATATCACCATACCTGTATTTTGGCTTTCATAGACTTCCAGCAGTTCTCAAAGTTAATGAACCTCTGACTAAAGTGTCCAGGTGGCTCTCCATGCGCTGGTTTCAAACATTCTTCAGCTGAAATTGAGATTCGTCTCTTTTAAACTTTTCAGTACAGGCCTATTGGGAGGAGGCAATGGGTGCACTCACCCCCTCCCCCCCACCCCTAGGTTGTGAAGGTCCACTTTTTTGTTAACTATTTGAAAAAGCAACATCCTCTAGGCGCACTAAACTGAAGACACTACTGATAAAAATTGCGAGGTTCAAACATGTATAACATGTATAACATGTTCTGATTCTTTGTTTGTGGAGGAATGTGAGGCTTGTACTTCCGATCGACGCAGACAGTTTCTGACAAAGATAGGTCCCGATCGCGTGGCAGATCATCACAGACCCAACAGATCATATTTATGGAAACTGTTAACGCAGGTTGCCAATCGTGATCACAAACCGTCGCAGAACCTACAAGCTGATATGGAAACAAGGCGGGCTTTAGTTTGCTAATCAATACTGATGGATTTATAACATAACTACGTACATAAGGGTTAAAGAAATTGTTATTAGAGAGATCACATGCGGCAAAGGAGTGCGGAAATGCGGAAAACTCGCTCAAAAAAGCACACGGGCTTGAGGTGACCCTTAATCAAGTGAGTTTCAAGCCCGATGAGTGAAAAGATGTTTGACAGCTCTGTTAAATAGTTATACAAAGACTTATTAATATTTTTATACCTGTGCGTGAGCCAGTGAAGCTGCGTTTTTTCCTCGGCGAGGTAAGTTTTGGTGGTTTGAAAACGAAGCAACCCTGTTTCATTAAAGAGTAATCGCAATCTAAGTTATCAATATCAGTTTAAGATTTCTTTAAAAAAAAAAACTTTTCACTGTTTACAAACCTTAGAAACTGAACTCGTTTCGTCCGCCATTTCGTATTCTATCTACCAACCACTTCGTATATGCTGCACCAACGTGACTGGTTTTCAACTCGCGCGGTACATTTATAGTTAATTAGCGCGGTTTTAAAATTTGTACAAACTTATTCCACGTTAATTTGTTCTCTGCGTAAATTTATCACCCGTTGTTTAATGTCTCATGTAAAAAATATTCGGTGGTAGTTCTGTAATCTTCTCATATTTGCAAGCAACCTGGTAGAATGTACTGACGCACTTTTTATATGTAGATTTTATATTTTGCTCTCAAACGTATCATGAGCTGACTGTACCGGGCTTTTGCAATTCAATTGAAGACTCCTTCTTTTGAAATACTCATCGAAAAAACATTGCCTTTAAGGCTACATTGAAATGTTTAGGTTAAGGTGGGGGGAGAGGCTAAAACTTTTTTGTCAGATAATCTTGGAAAAAGATGAAAAAATGATTACAACAAACCGAGAAAGAAAAGCAAAACCACAAAGTCACAAAAGCCCATAGGAAACCTGCGCGTCTGAACTGTCGTCGAGATTAGTAATAATAATAAAAAAAAATAATAAAAATAATAATAATGATATAAAAGTTTAGCATTTATATAGCGCCTCTTTCCATATGTATATGATCAAAGGCGCTTAACAATGATTTACAGTTGACTTCGGTATATTGAGGGTCTTAGATAGTCTATAATACGCGGCTAACAATTAAAAGTTGCCCTTAATTAGTAGTAGACAGACCACCCAACTTTTTGTCGACACTTTTTATATTGTGGGTTCTTTTTAGGCCCCCGATAGGAGATCGAGAGGCAGCAGGGCCTACGGTTTAACTTACTTATCCGAGAAGACGCGAAGGTCTAACTGTTTGCAGATGTTAGAGCAAAGGCAGCACTTCTCCTCAGTTGTTTTAAGACCCTGCGTGAAGGTCCGGCACCGGGAATCGAGCCCAGGCCTTACGCACGAAAGACTATTTTTTGTTTGCTGCACGCACGAAAGACTTACCAACTAACCATGCAGGCGGCGGTTAATCCATTCGATTAGATTATATTAGCGTATCTGCACGAGGATTGCCGCCGATTTGGCCGCGTATTACAGGGCCTGCGGAAGCTCTTAAGGATCGGGAAGGCAAAGAAAGTTTTAACGAGCGCTAGAGCGCGAGTCTGTACGGGGATCTGGGGACATGCTTCTCAGAGAAAACTTTTGGCAAGCTACACTCGCCGGATTGCTAACTCTGCGTATTCTGAGAGTATGAAAAATTAATAATGGGCAAAGTATTATAATTTCGGTGACGATTGGCAGTTGTTTTTTGCTTCTTGGCTTTAAACTATTTGGGCGGCGGAAGCACGCATCGGCTTGGTCCACTAGCGCCCAGTTTATGCTGACACAGCACATTTTGAAACTCAGAGAATCAGGTCGGCATAAAAACATCTTTAATAATCCTTATCAGTCTTGGCCAGAGTGTGTTAGTGATTTTTAAAACATGGAAAGAAGTTGTTGGGTTTTGACGAGATTTTTTTCGGCCGGCGCGATAATTGGGGCGAGAGCGAAAAAAAAACGCAACTCTTTTTGCCCTTGCCCCAATTCTCGCGTGACCAAAAATGATAAGTTCGCCAAAAGCTTATGGAAACACTTGTTAAACAGACTAACGTCACTTTTGACAGCATAGTTTGGGGCCCCTGGTAGCACCGTTTACCGACGCGCAGTACTAAGATAACCGCTACAAGGCAGGCCAATGTACTACAGGAATCCTTTGCTGCTTTTCATATTTACCCCTGAGGAAACTATTACAAAATCTTTTAACATATACTCAACGTACTATTTGTTCCATGTTTATTGAAGCGAAGCGTTTGTTCATAATTAGAGGAAGTCGTTATCTTTTTAAGACTCTTAATTGGTGACTTTAGACTGAAAGGAACGGGTCACCTTGGCTTTGTTACCAGGCCTTGTTGTATAAACGGGGTGTTCATAGGCAGGTTCAGGGACTATTTGGCAGTGCGCATGCGTCTGAGCTGCTTCAGGTCTTGGCTCCACATGCAATAATAACAGGAGAAACTGTTTTTCTTCGTCTAAATTTCTGTCTTTATCTTTGTTTTTGGAAAAGTTCACGATCAGTTCTACCTAACGTGGGTCCGTCCTAAAGCCTGGTTCATTTACTGGATATTTTGGTGAGTAGAACTGCTTTAAAGTGATCGTCAAGCAAGACAGGTTCAAATTGAAAGTGAAGTCCTTTACTTCAAGACTTTTGATGGCTGCTTTTCTTTGCTCTGGTTTTCACGACGTAAGGAACCCATTGCAACAAGCAAGCTTAAAAATAGACGTAAATACATTTCGTTTGGCTCATTTTGTTATGAAAAATTGTTATGCTCGGCATCGGAAAAGGACAGAGTTAAAATACTTTCCAGCTTGACCTAGCACTGTGCTTGATTTCTGTCTGCCTCTTCCGGTGTGAACATACATCCTTTTTTTGCCATAATACTTAAAAATTCCTTTGCTGGTAACAGTACGTATAAGTATCGACCTGAAAGTAAAACATGTATATACTATTCAAACTGAATGATGTAAAAGTAATATTGAACCGTTATGTAGAACTTTCGTCCGTATAAGCCAACATTTCGATGGTTTCACAGCAGTATATTTTTTGCCGGCGCAAAAAATCAGTGTCTCGCTGTAACAGTCAGCGTTTGAATCACACTTTATTATTTCTTCATTGTGGCATAATAGTTAAGCATCTGCTTCTTAACAGACAATATTTAAACGTGTTTGAGTTCTGATATATTTCGGGTTTCCCTGCAACTTGAGTGTTGTATGTTTACCATGATTTAATGAATTGGTAGTTGATGGCGTTCGTTTGGTTTTGGTCTGTATAACTTATTTAGTCATTAAAAAGTGGTAGTTCTTCTTAAGCAGATGTAGTTTGCAATTAGTTAATTTATCTTACATGAGGACATAGGAATTGACTACTAATAAAAGTAATGTAGGGTCTAAAGATTCATACAGGGATTGATATAAAAGTAACCCAGTGACTCTGCTAGAATTTGACTCAGCTAGCAAATTTGGTTCAAATTATATTTCATTAGCCCAACTGGCAACTAAGTAATTTATCTGGTATTGCACCATTTTACCAGTTAAAGTATCTCTTTGTGGTGAGATTGTTTAATAAAGAAAATAATAGTAATAATGGTCTTCTAAGGCCTATTGTAGTTTTTACAAAATTACAGCCAAGTTCAAGGAATGTCTACATTAACATTAACCATGAGAAAAATATAAACACTTTAAGTTTATTAGCTTTGTAACAAGGCCACATGGTGCTTGAAGAGTGATGCAGATGAAACATAACTAGAGTGAAAACCTTTGTTGTAATTTGACGCCAAATAACAATTTTTGTATCAGGCTTGTTGTTGCCTGAAAATTTCCAAACAAAATAGGTTTAAAAAATTAATTGCAAAACCTTAAAAAAGACTTTCATTTTCAAGAGTGATTTATTCAGAAAGATATCAATTCATTTAGAAATACAGTATATAGTGTTTCACTTTAAAAGGAAACTAACTCAAGTATACAGATTCACAACCAGTCAAGGTCTTTGTCTGAGATCTTCTGTTGTAGTAAATTTTGTTCATGTTTGAATTAGTTTACTGTAATCTAGTTTTATTTATGAACTGACATCTTTTTAATAAATCATTTTTGAAAATAAAGTCATAAAAACTGCAAAACACCCCAACTTAGCACTATTCTTAATTTTATATGTAATTGTTATTATTATTACTATTACTATTATTATTATTATTATTATTATTATTATTGTAACTTATTTTTCCTAATAGTGCCACACTCTGATATGATCTCCTTACAGGTTCTGAGAGAGTATTTACAAAATCTTTATCACATACATGAGAAAAGGAACTCTTCATTATTATTACAAGTTAGACCCTGGAGAGTGGATTCTTAATGACAAGTAATTGTTGTATTACATGTTCCAAGCCACACTGGAAGTGATTCAATTAAATAATGACTGTTTCTGTGCGAGGTGGGCCGCTACCTGCCGAGCAGCCTCCGCAAAATCAGGCCCCAAGCAACCAAAATACAGCTGCACAAGATCAGCAAGGGAACCAATCAAATGAGCAAATACAAGAGGGAAGTGATTTGTCTGTAGCTCAAGTGGACCCTGCTGATTTATTACTTGAAAATGGGGAGCCAGTGTTTCCACACTCAGAGCTAGCCAAACTTGATGAGATGATAAATCGCCCTCGATGGGTTGTTCCAGTTTTACCAAAGGGAGAGCTGGAAATTTTGCTTGATGCATCAATTCAACTTTGCCGAGCAGGTTTGGAAAACTTTCTTTATGGTTAATTAATCTATAGTTACTAGAATGATCAAATTCATAAAAGAGTAGTTGTTTGGTGGTGGGCATAAATGGGATTTAACTCTTGAGTCATCTTTTCAGGGTTCAAACTTGCCTTTGAGGTATAGATAATCAGTAATCATCATCATTTTATTCAAGTCAGGAAGTTTTTCGATTTTTAAGGGGTCACTTACTCTCCCTCCACATAACTCGATCACTTGCATCCTCAAAGATCAAACCAATGCTATGACATTCTCTCCATCATTCTTTTCCAACACATATTCGGTCTTCCTCCAATTTTAAAACTCCATGCCTGTTTCACACACTCATCAACACCCTTTCTCAATACATATGATCCGGCCATCTCAAACTTCCTTGTCTAACAACTTCAACAACTGTATCCTTCACTCCTAATCTTCCATCAACTCTCTTCCGTTTGTTCTATCAGCTAACTTCACACTGTACATCTTTCGAAGCATACCCCTTTTCTGCTCTTCTCAAAATATGTTCTTAATCGGATCTTACCACCCATGTTTCTAATCAATATGTCGTGACAAGTCTTACACCCATCCTGTAGATTCTTCCTTTAGGATTCCAAAGTCCCTGTTTTGTTGGTCCAGTTTTTTGTTCCCAGATTCCTGCTCCCAGATTTTCTGTTCCTACTTTCGTCCATCCCAGAACCAAGCTACAAAGAAATACTGGCTACTAGATTCTTCTAGCCTGCTGGCTACAGTACTACAAGATTATGTGGAACCTTTCTAATCTAAGGTTTATTGTGTCTAATATAAAGCTAAGCATGGTGGTGAACAAATGAAATTCATTTTCTGCTTTGTAGGGCAGATGAGTCTGAAACCAAATGCACATTTGTTCTTGTGCACCCAGATACAGATACAGATTCAGATTCAGTAGGAATTGCACATTGAAAATATATACGGCTACTAAAACTTATGCTCAGGTTTCAAAGGTTTTGCCAGCTGGCTATTTGAAAAAGCTAACTTTGAGCCCTGCCTTTTTTTGCCACAGTTTTTATCTTAAGGGATAGGCTTTTACAAAGTTATTGCCAAAATGACTAAATTCCGATCACAGCTCGCCCTCATTCTTCTCTGTATTGCAAAGTTAAAAAATGGCTCGAATAACTTTTAACTGTCATTTTCAAGTAGGATAAGTTTTGGGAATCTTAAAATTTGAATTTACTCAAAACAATATTATTCCATTTGTGCTTGTTGGATATGAGATAGCAAACATGGTGCTAAGCACCTGTTTGGCAACTTACTGTCCGGTATCCAATGCATGCTTTTGGGATAATTTTTAAATATGAACAAATATCAATTCATAAAAAATGGGACACCATTAAAACAAAGAAATGCTAATATTAATTGAGGTCTAGATACCAGTACCTGAGGTTCAGTTGGAGTTATGTATTCTTGAAACCCAGAGCTGAGTGCTTTTGTATGAATTTTGTATAGTGTAAGTAGTACTAAGTTTTGTGAGACTTTTTCAGTCACTCCAAAAAATATATATGAACCTGTATAGTTTCAGGAATTGCAAAACATGGAGCTGTGATCACAAACTTTTTGAATCTGTTATCCCAATTGTCAATGAAAAAATATACTAATCTGCTAACCTTTGGCCTGCAATTAAAGCTACTTTACTTAATTTCATATAGTTTATTAGTATGCTGTAAATCTGCAATCTTGACTATCGATCTTATAAATCTTATTAATAAATGGTGTCAAGTTTAATATTCTTTTGTCTCCTTTCAAATTATCCCTACTAGTCTTGTCTTTGAGTTAAATTTTCATAAGAAAGATAATATCCAAGACTAGACTAGTAGGGCTAATTTGAATGTAGAATAAGAATATTAAAATCACCATCACCAAAAATAGACCAATCTGCTAATTTTTGGCCTCCAATTAGAGCTAATTTACTTTTCATATAGTTTTGTTATTAGTACGCTGTAAATCTGCACTCTGTTATTCAGTCTTATAAATCTTGCTACTAAATGGTGTCAAGATGAGCCTCCAGGAAGGGAGTCAGATTACCTCAAAGTGGCTTCAGTAGTGAAAGGGTTGATATTCTTTTCTCTCCTTTCAAATTAGCCTTACTGCTAGTCTTGTCTTTGAGTTAAATTTTCTTAAGAAAGATGTTACCCAAAACAAGGCTAGTAGGGCTAAATCACCATCATTAATTTTATAACTAAGATCTAGATCTTACTTTGATAAATGGAAAGTAACAAGAAGCAAACTTGTGATAAAAGTACATCGGAGCTCATTCCTTGTTTTGTCTATCTTTTTTGTCTTGGTAGGACTCGATACAAGAAGTGAATCATGTCAGAGGTTCTTCAAGGATGGTTTAACAACATCATTTCACAAAATCCTGAATGATGAAGCAGTCAGTGGATGGAAGTATGAGATACATGTAAGTATCAAATGCCTGATCAGTGTTTGAATTTATGGGCAAGTAGATTGGAATTTTAAATTACCTGTTAGAATTTTGACTTGCCTACAGGTCTTGTTTTTGTTTTCCATTGTGATGCAATGAGATGTTGATTGCCTATTCAAAATAATAGCTGGAGCTATCTATTGCAGGTGCGAGCAATTGAGCAAAGTTTTTTCACCCAAAACTGCACTATTTGAGACAGCGAGGATGTTTTTTTTTGCATATGAAACTGAAAAATTTTGCCAAAATGATTTAAAGCAGAAGTTTTTGGTTTTCAGTTGTTCACTATTAAAGTGTAAAACTTTTGGTTGCTTTGCTGGGCAACTAATGTTAAGAAAAGTTGAAATTTTTTTTTCTGTTCGAAAATCTCCTTGTCACCGGCAAACAGGCAAGTGTTAAACTCAAACGCTGCTGATCAACATCCAACTTTTCCATACAGCATCTTTCACCTTCTCAATCATAAGTGTTTGTTGTTTGGCAAGCTAATACCATTGAATTATGTTTATTTGTTTTCAGAAATGTATTCTAAAAAATGCAGAGAGGCTGGTTGAACTATGTGTAACAAAGTTATCACAAGACTGGTTCTCTCTTCTGGATATGCTAGCTCTGGCATTTAACCCAATGTCACGGTGGGTGTTAAAGTTATATAATTTTATTTTAATAGGAACATCATTATACACAATTATTTTGTATAATTTATAATTGATAATTTTTTGTTTTCTTATTAATTTTGCATAACTAAATGACCAGATAGTGCAAAAATGATAAAGGTGACTTTTGATGAAGTTTTTAACTCTTCCCACGTTATCTCAGTTATCACTTCAAAATCATTTGGAGAATTTTAAAGCATTTCATATAAGTCACTTAATATGTCGTTTTTTGCCCTAGGTCTTTCAATTTTTATGGCAAATTACAATTATTTATTAGTTAAAAAATGTGACCCTTCATGCAGTTTCAGTAAATTTCTAAAAAGACGCTTTTCCACATGTTTTTTCACCATCTTTTTGCCGTCTTTTCACTGCCTTTTTAGCGTCTTTCTTTTGTTTACATCTTTTGAAAATAAAGAGTATCTCTCTTTTCTGTCTTTTCGGTGTCTGTGTGATAAAAGGCCTCGTTTTACTTTTGTATTTGACTGTAATGGCATTGAAATTGTTTTTAGAATTAATAGTTAATATTTCATCACTTCAATAACCAAGTTATGAGATAAAAAAGGATTGTAACCATAAACAAGAGAGTATCATCTGTTTATTACAAAGAACGAGGTGCCTTTACCATCTTTTCCGTCTTTTTGATGTATGTGTGACAAAAGACCCCGTCTTTCTTTTGTATTGGACTAAAGGAATAGCTTTTAACAAAGTTAGTGACGAAGCACTCATGCGGATAATTTCAAATTGAGACAGTTTTTATTTTTACCACACATTCTATCAAATGGAATAATGTAAACATTTTCATAAATAAAAAGGAATTGCTTACAATCTAGACCATTGAATGTTAATAACTTTAGTGAGACTTTGAAGTAATGGCTGTTGTGTTGGGAAAGACGTGGGTTAAAGAATCACTTGTCTATATTTCTCATGAGTTGTGGTTTATCAATTTTCAGCTGGCTTCTCTATGCAGATTGAGTCATTTATTGTTCAATTTTAACACCTTATTCTTCTGTACCATAGTTTTCTTTCAAAACCGAACATCTTTTCGGACATTACCTGCCGTCTTTTCTTGTTTTTTTTCACACCTAAAAGATGCCGTTTTTTTTAGCGTCTTTTTCAAAAACGAACTACACTGAAATCACATGCAGGGTAACAAATAGGTAATTGTTACAGCTCTGTAAGTAATGAGTTACTTCTCACAGAGTTGAAATTGCTCAAAAGTTACATTAAGTCCTTTTTTCAAAAGGCATTTTTCAAATTTTCTTGTTTCATATATTATTTGCAATTTTAGACAAAGTTTACAGTTTGTTCATGAATAGCAGAAAAGTTCTTGATCATGCTGATTAGTTTTGGTACAACTATTACAGGTTCAATATCTACAATGGTGCAAGACCTTCGGAGACAGTCCCTCAGGGTGCACAGGTACAGTACTTATTGTTTTTAGTGTATCAAAAATGAAAAAGGTTATAGGATTACCTAATTAACCCCCATGGTTGCCCCCATCCTGCACCCTTATAAATCACACCTAATATAGAAAAACTTGTTATTGTATGTTAGAAATATCCATTACCCCAACTAAGTTTGGATACTAAGCCTTATATCTTGCTCAACCCTTTCAGTCCCAGTTGTAATGGTAGTTTCTCCCAACTAGAGCCCATACTTTCCATGGAATAAATTCAGTAGAATTTTACTTTTCATCTTCAACAGGATTTCAGTTAACCTTTTTAGGAGTATAGCTAAAAAATTTAAGAGGTGGCTTAAAAAGTTGTTGTTTTGGTACTCACAAGCTCAAGTAAATTTTAAATTGCTCAACAGATGGCAGAAGGTGCATCGTTTTATGCCAAGCCACCAGATGCAAGATCACCAAAGGTAAGCGCATGTGAAAGATTCCATTAAAGTGTTTTCTCATGTCACCTATTTTCATCATTCTATGTTGCTTACAAAGCTTCAGGAGCTCCTTTCTGTTTTAGCCAATTGTCTTGAGCCTTTCTACTCTTGATCAGTGATTCTAACCTTCCTCTGATCTGTTCTTTTTCACCTTTTAGGATCAGGATGTTTTTGTATGCTATCTCCATGCTATGACCCTTAATCTGCCTCTAATCTGTCTTTTTCCCCATATATGACCCCTAACCCGCCTCTGATCTGTCTTTTCTCACCATTCAGCATCAGGCTGATTTTGGCTGCTACCTCCA
>JAOBAT010040789.1:0-11266 GCA_026413305.1 Hydrozoanthus tunicans | reverse complement strand
TATTGTATGGTATTGTTTGGTACAATCAAGAATCCCTGTAAAATCAAAAACAAAAGTCTAACTCATTCAGTCAACAGAGATTTCTGCTTATTACAACTGTGCAATTATTTATGGGGACCTGATGCGAACTGACGAAAGCTTCCTTTGGCTATGCATGTTAATTTTGAACATGATGAATTCCAGTGTCTATGGTGTAATTTTCAAAATTGCTTGTAAATTCTCTAAAAATCCAGAAATCTAAAATCTAACTTTGTCAATAGATGGGGAATATCCCATAGGGTCATTGCGGGAAGTTTTATAGCGATATTATACGAATTGACAGAGCTTTAGTTTTTTTGGTTGGCCTCGGCTATGCATATTAATTTTGATTGTTGTGAATGGCACAATCTGAAATTGCTTGTAAATTCTCTAAAAATCAAAAATCTAACTACGTCAATCGATGGGGAATATCCCTTAGGTTGTGGGAAGTTTTATTGCGAATTAACAGAGCCTTAGGGTTTTTTCAAGAAACATCATCCCTCAACATCAACAACAACAACAACAAGATTAGCAGCGATTGGGGACCAGTTCCTGGTCCAACAAAAAAGAGCTATACTAATACTTTTAATACAAAGTGGTTTTGTGTATGTAGTTCTATTGAGAATTGCAGCTATCTATAATTTATTGAGTCCTGAGTTGGTTCTGTACATTTGAAACAACTTCCTAGTTCAAAGTTATTATTGCATGAAGTGAAAAGTTCTATTCTCCTCTCTGACAAATGTTTATCTTTAAAACTATAGGCAGGAAAACATGATGCCATTGTAAAAAACATTCACGATCTCCTTGCAAAGCTAGCATGGGACTTCTCTGCTGACCAGCTTGACCACCTGTTCAAGCGGTTTCAGGTAATATGCAGTCTCTGTACTCTTGAAACAGATTATAGTTAGTTGGCCGCTAGAGGATGTCAATCACTATGCAGTATCTGTTATGTACAGTAGCAGTATAGATGGGGCCTGGGGGGGGGGGGTACTCCCTACATTGGGGTGGTAGGTATGACCGTCGTATTTTTTAGGGGTTAAAATTGTCAGTCCGGTATTTTTAGGGGTTGTTAAGAGAAATTCTGTGGTAAGCCAAGAGTCTGGTATTTTTTAGGGTTAAAAAACCCAAGCTATTGGACTGCTTGCAGTCCCGTGTTTTAGCAAATGTGCTTGCTGAAAAGACTGTTAAGAAAAACGTTCTAATATGTGCGCGCAGCTTTGTTCACTGCTAGCTGTCAAGGGTTAATTGGTATTTTTAGGGTAATTTTAAAACCGTGAGATATTTTTAGGGGGGGAAATTTTTTATCTATTGGTATTTTTTAGGGTATTTTTGGGACTTTTCCAACAGCCACCTCTACCCTTTTGACCCTGAAGTATCCCCCCCCAGGGAGATGGGGCTGTGTCCTCTCATCTTTAAGCCCATGCCCTTCCTGTGCTGAAGATAAAGCTTTCCCCAACCTTACATCAACCAATCACAAACCTTGTTTAATTCTGTGTCCTCTACACTAAGTAAGAGCCAAGTTTCTTGGTTCTCTTTAGAAGCAAAGTCATTGGCTAGTTCATCATTTTGTGTTTGGTAGAAAAAAACTGATGCAATCCCTCTTAAGTAACTTATTGTAATACAGTTAATGGGGATGAAGATTTTTGTTTTGTTACTGTTATTATTAACAAAAGAAATAGTAAAAAATTAGTTTACTTTATTTATATTCCTTGACATTTCTTGGTTTATTTTGACATTTACACTCAATCAGTTTTTTGCTGATATTTTCTTTCTAGGAGAGTTGGGCTCATGCAAGTAAGAAGCAGAGGGAGAAATTACTAGAACTAATCAGAAGACTGGCTGAAGATGACAAAGAAGGGGTTATGGCACACAAGGTTTGTGTTCATATCACAAAAGCTATAGTAGCAATGCACAACAAGAATTTAAGAAATTTCTGATAAAACCAGTGCTATTGTTTTTGTATCATCTGGGGCAATCGTCAATGTCACTGTCACTTTAAGTAGTCAGTGACTTTGAGGATTACCCCAGATGAAGCATAAATGTCTGGTTTAATCGCTGTGGTTGGTGTTGACTGTATGATTGACCTTGCATGAATGTGGTTTACTCTGCTTTGTAATTTGGTTTTCAACTTCAAAATATTTCAGGTACTTGGTTTGCTTTGGAATCTGGCGCACAGCGATGACGTTCCAACAGATATAATGGACCTTGCACTCTCTGCACACATCAAGATTCTTGATTATAGCTGCTCACAGGTAATAATTACAGAGCAAAGATCAGTTTCTGGTGAAGAAACTTATGTTTGCTCTAGCGTTATGAAAAGGAAATCGAAAGAACCATCAGAGAACAAAGAAATTCATTGAAAATCACTTATTAAGTTGATTTCGCTTGAGTGCCTAAAAGATAATTACATTATTCTTATTATGAATACTAGCTCTCTTAAGGCCCATTAGTCTATGGGCGATTTTACACTAAGAGTCATGGGACTAATTCCAAACAAACAACACACAAATTTTGTGTGTTGTTTGCCCATAACTCTTAGTGTAAAATCGCCCATCACTGCTAAAACTCGTTTTGTCCTTTGACCTCTAAGGGTGCCTAATGACAAGTGTGAAAGTTCTTGTATCTTGTGACAGTCCATGTTTCTATGTCTTAAGAGAGAATTTCATAGTTCTCCCAGAGTTTTTGATGGGTGATCAGATTTCCTATTCTTAGTACTGTTCAGCTTATTTTCAGATGTTACTATCAGGGGAATTTAGATGTTGAAAACACTATGTACAGGATGAAAGGGTGAAGTTTTAATTGTTATAGTAAAAGAATATCAAAGTTGGTAATGGCCATCACTTTGAGTCAGTGTTGAGAGTAATGTTCACTTGTTGTGTTACAGGATCGAGATTCCCAAAAGACTCAATGGATAGATCGCTGTGTGGAAGAACTTCGCAATGACACATGGGTGTTGCCAGCCCTGAAACAGATCAAAGAAATTTGCATGCTGTTTTATGAGGTCTTGAAAAACTGCTATAATTATCAAAATGCTATTAGAGCCGGCTCAATACCTTATGGCTAATGTCCTAACCCATTTCTCTTACTGTGTTTACACTTGTATGATCAGTTACTTATTTTTAAAATTACTTAGAAAATAAAGTATGTGAACTAAATGTTTTTCTCAGATTACTCAAGTTCGTTTGCAACAGAATGCTAATATTTATAATAAACATTTGTTTTTAGGCCCCTCAAAACTACTCACACATGCAGCGGAATCCTCATGTATTCTATCGGCATGAAGTAATCAACCGACTGCAGCAAACACACTCCCTTGTTACTATTGTAGCCGACAATCTTGACAAGTACATGCAGAAAATTGGGGCACTGGCAAAAAGTAAGGGAGTGTTGTTGTCATTATAATTAATTGAGCATGATTTTAATTTGACGTATACCTGGTTAACAGATTATTAATATTATAAAGCAATCTTAAGAGGTTGTTTTGGTTTGAGTAAAAAAAAGGATTCATTTTATCAGAAATCAACTTCAAATTCGTTTTTTAGTACCATGGCAAGACTACCGGCTGAAATAAGTTTTTTCTTTGTTTTGTATTTCAGAATTTGGCTATATTTACAGTTAAAACCTGTTTGTCAAAATAGTTCTGTAAGACTTGTTTGGCATCTGTATGACGGAAGTAACAGAAAAAAAGAAAGAATTTTAGCATTCCGATTTTATACCAGTCTTATACCTTTACTTCAAGCCCAGAACTTTTACAAATTCTTGTAAATTTTTATTTTTAGCTCTAAGAGATCGTGGAACAACAGAACTGAAACTTTTGAAAAGCCTTTCACTATTTTCTGTTTTGGAGTTCATCATTATTTATGAATCTCAACTTTGTTGTCAAAACTATTATTTACTAACTCGAGTTTAAAAAGTCCAGAAAAAGTCCCAAAGACAGTAGATTCGTGACCTTTGATAGTGTTTTTAGTTTTAGTAATGGTTCAAGACGGCAGAGGAATGCAGAAAGGAATGCAGAAATTATGATGTGTTGTAAAACAATCAATCTCATTGACTTATATCTTCATTAGCAAGCTATTTTCTTTCTTTTCAGTTCACTCATGAATTCATTCCCTTCTTGGTTGTAGCATTATTTTTAGTTTGAAAAAAATTCCATATAAGGAACATCAAAAACTGATCAAAAGGATTTCTTGGCATTTGGTTTGGAGCCTTATGAGTGAATAATTTATATTAGCAAGAAAGAAACGTTGCTTTAAAGTGTAGTTTCATAAAAATTGTTTTTGGTCATTGTAGGTAAGCCAGACATGAATCCAGTGGAGGAGTTTCCAGATGGTAGATACTCCCATGTGCAGCAAGTGCAAGAAAGATTAAATTTTCTTCGGTAGGGCTACAGGGTAACCTAAATTTCAAGAAATAATTCTAGAAATTAAAAAGAAATAAAAACAAACCAAATACAAACTAAATAAAACAGAAAAAGTTGAACTTTTGGTCTATTTAGGCAATAATTGGGTTCATTACTCAAAGAAATTATAAACTTTGATAATTTCTTTCTATTTACCAGTTTCCTGCAGAATTGAAAAAAATATAGTGATCATTGCGCTTCAGAAAAACACTTCAAAACTCTTAGACTTATTGCAAAAAATGGTGCTTTGAGCTTAAATGAATAACGTCAATCAGTATTGCTCTTCAGTATGAGCAAAACGATTAATCAGTTCACAGGGTTTTACCAACTGGTTCAAATGTAAGACATAATTCTTTGGTTTATTTGAAATCAGGGTTAGCTACAATCTTGGACAAAAACCTTGGATGGTTAACATTTTCTCTCCCTTTCACCACATCAATATTGTTTAAAAAGAGCCAAGAATTCAGAGAAATCAACGCAACGTTGAAATAGATAGGGGTGCGGGGGTTATTTTCTTCACAGGGGTGTGCAAGGATTTTTGTCGGAGATTGTAGATAAGATCTGGTGTCCCTTACATATATATATATATTTTTCTCAAGTCATAACGACAGTGTTGTTAACTTAGTTTTTATCGTACCTGTATTAGTCCTTGGGTTATTAGAATGCTTAGTATCTTTAAATAATTTTCTTATCTTACTTTCTTGAAACGATTTTACATGCAAATTTGTTTCGTAGCTATCATGAAATTCAAAATAATTATGCCCATGTCCGGAAGACTTGTTCTTGTTGTCACAAGCTTAATTTACTCAGAAGAAAAAACTTCTGAGTCTCTAACGGGAATCAAAACCACGCCCCTTAGACTACCAGTCAGGCACTTTGGTTCTGTAGATTGAATTATGACTTTCTTTTTGATGTTTCATCAATCTTTTTTCGGATTGTTTTTGCAGCGGAACACTACTTTGTGAAAAGTTGTTTTTAAAGTAACTTCTACAGTAATATATCTTTGGACTTTGATTTTAATAATTTCAATTATTTAAAATTATGGGTGCATCTATTTTGTTTTGACAACCTTTATGCTCCATCTTAGGTTTCTTCTAAAAGATGGCCAGCTATGGCTGTTGGAACCTCAAGCTAAGCAGGTTTGGCTTCTTTCTTGTTCCTTTGCGTAACTGGCAAAATAGTGTTTGTCATTAGAAAGAGCCTGGAAAATTTCATAAATTGTTTATAATGAGGTAGAACTCAGCTATATGGCCACTCAAACAGAAACCCATTTCCCAAGCCTGGTTTATTTTATACTAACAAATTAAAAATATTAGAGGAGAAGCAGTTAGTCCTTATTACCTTGTAATACAAGATATCAATGCTGTATATACCAGTCCTACAATTTCAAGTTTTGGTGAAATAGTGTTTATAGTTCTTCAACTTCTGCTTAATAGTATTGTCTCAGTCTTTATCTAGTGGATACATGGCAGATTTTGGAGGGCTTTGTTTAATAAAAGGTTCCAAATTTGCGTGAATAGCGGTTATTTTTCAGTATCCTTAGCTTCTAAAAAGACTATTACTACCCAATTTTATGTCTTTCTGAACATTATTGTCATGTTTACTAAAATAGAGGACAAATATTTAGAAAAAAATATCTGACTGCCTTATATTTCAGAGCAATGACCTTAGTATTTTTTTTGCAGATTTGGCAATGTCTGGCGGAGAATGCTGTGTTTCCCTCTGACAGAGAATGCTGTTTCAAATGGTTTTCCAAGGTGAGCAGTTGGAGAAACTTCTAGACTGAATTATTTTATAAATAATTTTATATTTAAGTAAATTAATTTCTTTTCATTGTATTGATGGCTAGTATAAAAGAAGGCTTCAATAACCTCACATAGTTTATGTTACATAGAAATGTAATTTAGATAGAAAATAGTTTTAAACTCTTCTTTGAGTGATAGAAACAAAGAAACTCCCAACAGCTAACATTTAAATTTCGTTTAAAATGAAAGGCTAAAAGTTTTTTAAAACGTTTTCGACACTGTGGTCATCTTCAGCGTTACTGAAGATAACCACAGTGTCGAAAACCTTTAGCCTTTCATTTTAAACATTTTATAAGCAAAACAATTTTCGTTGTAATAGTTTCCTATATGCAGTAATGGTGAAAGAAACGTAAGCGAAGTTTGTCTCGTTATGTTTCTCGTTTTTACAGTAACTTTCGTTGAAATTTCAGGGAAATATTTTATCTTTTTTTGCGAATTTTTCTCACCTCTAGTAAATTTTCGCTCATTAGCAAAACGCATGTTTTGTTGTTACTTTGCATATTATGCTTGCGTTTTTTTAACCACTACTGTGTATTATGTTTCTCTCTGAAATGGAAGTAAAAAGAATATATAAATCTGAAGTAAGTAGTTGTTCTGGTCATATATTACATAGAATAATTTTACACATAAATAGTCCATTTATTCCATGTCATGTCTCTTCAGAGGTTTAGTAGCGCTGGTCCATGTTTGAAATTAGTATTGCATTTTCAAAGATTAATATTTTTCTACAAGCGTTCAAAATAGCAGAGGGGAACATAGTTACTGTATGTCAAAAAATGTGATTTTTTTCCCTGTTACTTCAGCTGATGGGAGATGAACCTGACTTAGATCCAGATATCAGCAAATCTTTCTTTGAAGGAAACGTTTTAAAGCTAGATCCATCTTATCTAACAGAAAATGGCATCAGGTTTGTGTTAAATACCTTTTGTTATTTTTGAACTTAAATACCATATTTTTTGTTGATTACTTCATATGAACAGTTTTGATCCACGAAATAATTTGTTGATAGCGTACAGAATATTTTCACAACTTGCATATTTTTCGTCTTTGTGATCGCATGCACAGTATCTGAGTATGTTTATTTTTTTGTTCAAAGTGTACAATGTTATTTTTCTTATGGATGCTAATAATGCATTTGTTTAGTCAGTTTTTGACTTTTCTATTTTCTGCAGGTGTTTTGAGCGATTTTTTAGAGGAGTAAATATTAAGGAAGGCAAACTTGTTACAAAGCGAAGGGCTTATATGATTGAAGATCTGAATTTATATGGAGTAGACTATGTATGGCAGGTTAGTGAATGTGAGGGTTCAGTGGAAGACATGAGCTATTTTATAATGTAAAAGTTAATATAGGTACATTTGTTGGGATTTTAGTCTCCTAAATAATTCGGGAGGTGTAACATCCCATTATTTAGTTAACCCTTTAACCCCTAAGAGTTTCCAAAGATGATTTTGTAAATTCTCCCAAATTAAGTCCATAGTATTCCTACGAGAAGTTTGGGAGAATTTCTTGACTCATCTTCAAGAGTTTTTGGTGGATGATCAAATTTCATATTCTCAGCACTAACTGTCTTGTTTTCTTTTGTTTACTGTAAGGAGAATTTAGATGTTGACTAATGCCTTAGGGCTGAAAGGGTTAAGTCTAACAGTGTTTAGTATAGTTGGCCGTTAAGTGTTCAAAATTCGTTTTGGTGAACTTCAGTGTGTGGCAAGTTCAGTCAATCATTTTATTTGATTTGGTACTGTCTGCTTGCTAAGATAGTGCGCTATCTGACGTGACTGTGTGGTCTAGGTATTCGTGGTATAAATGATTATTTTTTTTTTTGGTTATAAATGTTGTGACCTTGGCTGTTACTGCTGCATTATTTATTGATTTTAAAAAGTGTGATCCATGCTGTTAAATTGTTTTAGATAGAGTCATCTACGCCACTTTGGATATGGTAATGGTTTTCGGATAGTGTGATCCAGGATGTTTTGGATGTGTTCTTTATTCGTTTCGGTAGTGTTATCCACGCTATTCGGATAAGCTAATCGTTTTGATTGTGTGATCGAGGTATACTTTGGATATGCTCTTTATTGACTTTAGATAGCGTTATCCAGGCTATTCTGGATAAGCTAATTGTTTGGGATTTTGTGACCGAGGTATACTTTGGATATGCTCTTTATTGATTTTAGAAAGCGTTGTCCAGGCTATTCTGGATAAGCTAATGGTTTTGGATTGTGTAATCGAGGTATATTTTGGATATGCTCTTTACTGATTTTAGAAAGCGTTATCCGCGCTATTCTGGATAAGCTAATTGTTTTGGATTGTGTGATCGAGGTATACTTTGGATATGCTCTTTATTGGTTTTAGATAGCGTTATCCAGGCTATTCTGGATAAGCTAATCGTTTTGGATTGTGTGATCGAGATTTACTATGTATATGTTGTTTATGGGTTTTAGATAGTGTTATCCGGGCTATTTTTGATAATCAAATGGTTTGAGATGGTGTGATCGAGGTATACTTTAAATATGTTCTTTTTTTATTTTAGAAAGCGTTATCAACGATATTTTAGATAAGCTATTTGTTTTGGATTGTTTGATCGAGGTATAGTTTGGATGTGTTCTTTATAGGTTTTAAAAAGCATTACCCACGCTATTTTAGATAAGCTTATGGTTTGGAATGGTGTGATCGAGGTATACTTTGGATATGCTCTTTACTGGTTTTGAATACCGTTATCCACGATATTTTGGATAAGCTATTTGTTTTGGATTGCTTGATCGAGGTATACTTTGGATATGTTCTTTATAGGTTTTAGAAAGCGTTATCCAGGCTATTTTGGATAAGCTAATTGTTTTTGATTTTGTGACAGAGGTAAACTTGGATATGTTATAGTTGGCAACCATGTCCTTAGGTTATGCCCTTCTTTATGAGAGATTGACCGCAAAAGTTGTTTTAGAATTGCAGTTTTTCAAAAAGAAAATGTCAAAGTATCTTAGTAAATTCAACTATTTCGGATAAGGACGTTAAACCGTAGGTCCCGGAGGGCAGATAAAAGCAGGAATCTGGGAAACAAACCTAAAGCTATGTCTTACCCCAATCTTTTTCTTCTTACCCGGCCTTAACCTAAAAGAGACTAGATGCTTAGTGTCCTAGATAGAAGAGTTGGTTCCCATCATTGAGGGATAAGGGAATAATCTAGTACCCTAATGGACATCAGTGAGGCATGGGGAAGAAGAACAAACATGGTAAATTCCGAAAAAGTTAGTACAGCTGCTCCAGTATAAGGTTCTGAACATTTTCCTTTCTTCAAAGGTCGTTTTACAAGGCACTGACGAAATTGCTGCCAGAGCCATTGAGTTGATCAAGGAAACATATACGAACTTGGGTCCCAGGCTCAGAGCCAGTCAGGTAACAACCATGTGTTTTTTTCTACAGAAAATTGTTGCATTACTAAGTAGTTATTTGAAATTCTTGGAGTTGGTACTAAGACAGGATTCACACTAAAAGGTCGCAGAAAAAGGGTACTTGTTTTCCACGCAAGGGAAATCTTCGAGTTTCGGAAAAACGTTACAGGTCACGAGCTTGTTTTAGGAGACTAGTATCTGCATGGTATTGAAAGTCGACATGTTTTAATTCAATGTTAGAGTTTGAATATTTAAATTAGTAGAGTTTAACTTTATCTTTTTGTTACTTTGTACTAATTAGTATGCTTTTAGCTAAGTGTGTCACCTACAATGTGTCTTTTTGTTTATTTTTGTTGATTGTCATAGATCATAGACCTCGATTTCCAAGTTGTAGAATCGAGAAGAAGCATTTGAAGTCAGACCATAGAGTTTGAAGATTTGTGTGAAAAGCTACTTAAAGTCCCTATCAAGCTTAATTTTTTACTTTTTGGATTAAAACTGTTGTTACCTGTAAACTCAAAATTCGAATAACCAAAGAAAATGTCCACGTCTAAGTATGTTTTTTTAATCAAAAAAAGATTGGAATGTAAATTTTGACCGAGCAGGCCGGGGCCAGGTAACCCGTGACGAAGCAGCAGTGAATTATGTGGTTTTTGTTTAAAAATTTTCATTTCTGTTAAAAAATGTCATAAAACTTTTATTTCAAACAATTTCAAGGGAATAATTCATTGATCAAAGTTATAACAATGTGATTATTGTAGCCGAGTTGAATATTTTGAGATAAAAAAGATTGTCTCTGCATTATGCCTCGTGCTATGTCATATGCCTTCTGCTACCTCATCATTGCACGCTTCAAGTCTAAAAATGTAGAAGGAACGGCGAGAAAAGGTTTTATTTTCAAAAATTACTATTATTAAAGGGTTCTACTTTTCATCTGGAACTTAAAAAAATAAGCTTAATAGGGACTTTAAGGCGTGCATTTAAACGAAAAATCATGGCTAATAAAGCTATCTATATTTTTATTATGTTTTGTTGTTAAAACTCTTTCAAGTGTATGAAATTAAGTCTACTTTACGGTTTAGCAATAACTTAGCAGCACTTTTAGTTCGCAATTTTCTGAAGGAATGTATTCTTCAAAAACAACAAGGTTGAATGTATGCGTGGTGACATGTAAGCTTTTTATATGTTACAAGGTGGAAATCCATGAAAAGTTCATCCAGAATTGTACAAGTCGACTTCAACAATCCGCGGATTTTTTAACAAAAGCAGCTGAGCAGAGTGAGCAGAGCACAGAAAATAAAGTTGAAGTTAATCAAAGCAGGGTCCGACGTGAGGCAATCAAGATTGTCCGCTGTCTCACAGTCTTAAAGGAGTACATTGCTGAATGTGATGATGACCATGTAGAAGAGAGAGTAGTTCTCCCACATGGAAGGTTTGTGCTCAAAGCTTATTCTTAAAGTACATATGAAGTGAAAAATTTTATTACTTCAATGGATAGACCTTGTTAAATGAGGAACAGCGGTGAAAAAATTTTGCTAAAATCTTTCCTTGTTCTTTAGATATTAACGTTTAAAATGTTCATTTGATGACGTCACGAGTGGTTCCGACAAATTTGTATTTTTCTAAAATCTGCTGCCAATCCGTAAAATTTGGGTGGGTT
>JAOBAT010040678.1:0-20309 GCA_026413305.1 Hydrozoanthus tunicans | reverse complement strand
AACATGATGACGGATAGTGACAAGAAGGGAGAATCTTTGACAGGACCAGAAAGAGTCCTTTATAAAGGAAGGCTGACTGAGACTGAGACAAGTAGCATCAACGGTGAAAAAGCTTCAGTGCCTTTAACCACTAACAGGATGACGGATAGTGGCAAGAAACGAGAAACATTGGCAGGACCAGAAAGTGCCTTCAGCAATGGAAGGTCCACCGAGAACTCTTCCCTAAAACAAAGTGAGTGTAGTAAAACATCTTCAAAGGAGCCAGATAGTCTCAAGAGAGAAAACATCTTTGAGAGTAACGTTAAAACTACCAAAACGAATTCGACGGGAAATGTTTCAGCTGCTAAGCCAGTTAAGGTCACGAACCAAGAAGAAAATGTTCCGCCATCAGGTTCTCCTTGCTCCTTAATATCTGGAAAAGAACCAAACACTTATGCTAAACTACCTGTGGTGGTAATGGTTCCAACTTTACCTGCTCAGCCAAGTATAACTGTTACTGTAATGAGAGGGAATATTATCCTGACATGGAATATCTCCAAATCGTCGGTACCTATCGCGAATTACGAAATATACTCGTATGTTGCCGAGGATTTACCCTTCTTGAACGGGAAGAACCCGTGGAGGTGTATCGCTACCTTCGCTGCAAAGGATACGCCCATGTCTTGCTCGCTCACAGATTTCAAAGCAGGTTTAACTTACTGCTTTTCAGTACGAGCAGTCGATATTTATGGCCGTGCGGGACTGACTAGTAAACCATGTAAGGTGCATGTCAAAGAAAGTTCTTAGTCTTGAAATAAAACCTTTTGTTAAGTCTGTGTTCATGTCAGCACCTCAAATTAAAATTTGAAGTACTGATGTGGACATATACTTAGCAAACGTTGTACTTGAGTCCGAGAACATTATACAGCCAAAGAATCCTTTAAGGGAAAGCGTGGCTCACTCAAATAAGGATTAATTTGAAAATTCCTCGAGCTGTTGGCATTTGTTCTCATGGTCTGGTATACTTTCTAAGGAATGATGAAGAAAACAAGTTAGAATAAGTGTATGGGTAGTACATCAGTTGCCGTGTTATCTTAGAGAACTTTGGAGGTGTAATAGAGTTAACCTGGAACTACTTCGAGTTTCCGCTGGCCATTATGTTTGTGGGAACCTGAGTATTTCTTGCAAACTTAGACTGAGAACAAATGTAGGTTATAAAAGAAAATGCTTAAAAACACTTTGACACAAGTCGATTTTCTGCTCGTTAATAAACTGGGAAGATTACTGTGACAAACACCTCCTAGACTTCCTAACAAAGAATATTATTTTTTGTGATAAAGTTTTGTTATACCAGTTTTTTAAAAGTATTTTTGGTAGTATCGAATAAAACAAACAAGTGATTGAATCAAGTGCTTTTTGTGTCTAGTTTGGTACATAAGTAGTTTTAAATAAGTGTAAATTCAAAACCTTTTCTCTTGAGGAAAAAACCGAATTCATCAAACTCTGGACCGTGTCTTTCCTCAGTTTTTTTAAGTTTTGAGCAGCCAAAGAAAACCATTAATACAATATTTGCTTGTAGAAAAAGTTTTGCGCCTTTATCAAGGATTAGTTTCCAAATGACCTTTTAGCTCGGCTGATAATGGTTATGGTTTTTGTTTAATTTATGGCATTTTGACTCGAGGAGTCACGGGAGAACAGACAATAGGACGCAAGGTCCCCTTCGAGGCTTGCCACCCGGAACCTACGGTTTAACGTCCTTTCGGATAGATTCGGTTTACCCTAATAACTCGGACTGAAGGTCCTTTAATGTTTCCAGTTTACCCCCCTTAACACAAACTAATTTCCTTTCCATGGTTCCAGCTTACTCCCCCCTCCACCCTTATTTCGGACTCTTTTCCCGTGTGGACATTTAGAAAAACCAAGAAAACCTTCGATCACAAATCGATCAAAACTGCAATCCCATTTCTGTAAACACAACGAAGACGAAGCTATTAAAAAACTTTCTGTTTTCACCCAAGGACATAACAAGCCGCCACATTGCTTAAGTGAACCCAAAAAGTTTGATCCCCTTGTAAAGACAAAACCAATCACCCACCGTCAAGTGTTGCAAATTATGGCAATTAAATTGATAACAATGACACAACAATTCCAACGTTTTGTGTGTGGGCTAACGAAATTGAAATGTGAATGAGGTCTTTCTCAAATTTTTCAAACTATCATTTTCTTTCACTGTAATTTTATAGTTGGTTCATTTTAACTTCGCATCTTTCTTTGCATTGGCAACTCATTTTTACTTATTATGTGTTTTGAGACAAATTGCTACGCAAATGTTTAGCCAAGCAGGTATTTTCAAACAGGTTCAATTATATGGTTCAAAAGTTAACCCGATCAAGTTAGGGTACTCCGTGCAAACCACAAAAGTTAAGATTATTAAGTATTTATGTTACTTCCCATCGTTGACGACGCAGTTAGTGATCTGCAAACATTAATTATTAAGAAGGTATAAAAGCACTTTTTCCAGTTCAAATTATTATGCAATTCCAAAGTTTTTGTTAAAATGATATCTATTTCACTCCTCATCTAATTAGGCATCCATAAATAGAAGCGTAACCCTATTGCAATATTCCAGAAATACGTTATTGTCAATCTTTTCACTGAGAAGCTGACGTAAGAGTTTGTGTTCATGGAGCGTTACGAGCACCTGTAGTTAATAGCGGGTTCTACCAGAATCGCTACAACTATCAATATAGGAGCATTAACTAGATTATATCGGACTTGAATATCTGGGATTTGAATATCTTGGATATTTGAAACTTGTAAACATTTGAACGAGCAGTAGCAAATCAAGATTAAAAGGACATTTGTTGGACAATCATTTGGTGTTCTTTCAGGCTTGGGTTGACTTGATGATCCCGAGTACAATCTACCCTTCGCAGCATTCACGAGTTTGCTCAGTTTCATTCAGGACAGAACCGTCCAAACCATTCGTTTCCAGATCAGTCGCGACTTGATCGACCCCCAGTTATAAATGCCTATACTAACTATTATTTTTGTAACCACTAAAAGTTGTTAGAAATTAAAGCATTTAAAATAATAATTTTTCAAACCCGCCTACTCTCGATTTTATATACTCATCTGGGCCGAGTTGTTCAAAAGACGATTAGCCTAACCCAGGGTTAATTACCATGACAACAAATAGGTTTTGTTAAGAGTTAATCCTGGGTTAAAGTTAATCGGCTTTTTGATGAACCGGCCCCTGAAGTTCAAGTGTTGTTGGTTCACAACCGCGTCGTAGGGGACTGGGTTATGATGTCATTCCCGGACATCTCTGGATCAAAATACAGCAAGATGAACATGAATGAATCAGAGATTTTCGATTCAATAGTAGATTCCAGTTCCTCATACAGTTCTCAGTTGTTTTGCCCCTTTGTGTTTAGAACAGACCATATTGGCTTAATGTTACTAGTCGGGAATGACGTCACAACCCAATTCCCCGAAAACGCGACCGTGAACCAAGATGGCGGAAAATTTTGCTAGTTTGAGCCATCATGGATAAAAACAATTTGTCCAAATTTCGAAAGTATTTTTGCTGAAGTACTTTAAATTGTTTGTGAAAAAAATTTGATCCTTAAAAAGTTGTTATGGTTATACGCACTTTAAACAAAGACAGACACAAGTTAACATATGGCGCCTGCTGGTCAATTACGGCTTGCCCAGCATAGAATCTCTCCTGGAAATTGCAGCAGAAATTGAAAAGCGGTTTCGCTTTCACGTTTTTCTTCCGTCTTTTAATAGACATCTAGCTTCGATTTTTTCATGAAATTACAGTATCTTGATACGATCTACTTTGTTTTAACAGTGAGAGTTTTTGGTTTGTTTTTTTTCCCCTGTTTTTCAACCTTTGCCACAAAAATACCGTTTGGTTTGGGGAACGGTCCTGCCTGATTGGTTCCTGTGTGTAAACCGACGCCAGAGTGTCTCCAGCCTGTCTGTGCCTCATGTGAAGAAAAGTTATTGATAGAAATGTGACAGGAACAGTTTCAGCGTTCAGTTTATTCCAACCCTAACAATTACTTTTTTTACCTTTAAAGGGTTAAAAAAGTAATTGTTAGGGTTGGAATAAACTGAACGATGAAACTGTTCCTGTCACATTTCTATCAATAACTTTTCTTCACATGAGACTCGGGTGGCATCAAAGAAAAACTTCTCATATCGCATCGCATTATCTTCACCATCTTATCAATTTGCGGGGTTGTTATACATTGCGATAAAACTGGTTTGTTCTGCGAATTGTGAGATGAGAAAATTTAAGGTAAGAGACGATGAATATATCGTGGCTTCGCAAATCTCTTTTTTCTCTTTATACAGAAGTTCTTTAATTACGAAAATATCCGGACGACTAATTTTTCGGACAAAAGAAAAGGTCCGACAATTTGATCGTGCGAAAAATCTAGTTTCCGAAAGTCAAAACGTCCAAAAGTTTTGAAATTTATTTAACTTTAATTTGATAAATGACTCGACATCGCAAGTTTGAAAGCTTCATGTGGTCAGGAACTCATATTAATAGTTTCAAAGTACAACTCGGGCTCATCATCTTCCAGTAGAACGCCACTTCTGGGTTATTCTCATCTTTTAAATCAAACTGTTTCATTGCTTTGACGTATTCGGAGTTTCGCAGTTCCCCACAATTAGATCGTGAAGGCGAAAGGAGTACAACTTCTTGTTTTTTCTGGCTTCGCGATGGCGAGGGACAAATCACAAAAGTAATTTTTAATTAATTCTGTATTGAGTGTCGTCGGGTGTCGAAAATTCATGGGTAAAAACTTCCGAAAGTTTTAGGTCCGAAGTTAAATGTCGGAAAGTTTCAGATCCAAATATTTTTGTAATTCAGGTATGAGAACCACTTGACTGTAGATTGTTATAGCTTTGATTGAGAGAAGTATTACCCCTGCAAGACTACACTACAGTTGCTTGATGGTGGTGACAACAACGTAAGGTAACATACACACGCTCTTTGTTACAAAATCCTTTCTTGTAAGAACACGAAGGTGAAAAACGACTAAAATTTAGAGCATGTTAAGAACATGCTGAGGTTAAGAATAAGTGAAGAACATTTATCTTAGGTACTGCACAAGACAATGAAGCTAATGAGTAATGTTCATCTGTTTAACATCGCCAACATTGTGTGTGTGTACAAATCTGTTTTAAATCTTTTCTATCTTTCATTATATTACTTTTTTTGCCGGCCATGAAAGCGGCCAAACTAATAAAGCTGCATATTTGTGCTTCCGGTTGACTTTCTACGAATAGAAAATACTAAGTGCACATTATGAACAATAACATTTGACGGAAATCCAAAAAATACTTAAGCGCTTTCAGCCTCAGCCAAAAATTAGGCATTCTTATACAACAAGATAGAATAGCGTTTATGTTTTTTGAGCATGTGAGTAGTAGAAAGACTAAATACTCTTTGGAACTAGACGTAACAGTTCTTACTCACATTTTCTAGAGGCTAAAACAAAATAAGTAATGTACCACCTGAATTTTTTCAGCCAAAGTGTCTCTTTTTGGTTGACAAGAATGACGACACTTCATGAATGACAAACAACGACTCGTTACGGTTAAACATTTAACAATGACCTACTGACCTCAAAGCGCCACGAGCCGAGTTTTTACTTTTAAAACTCAACAACAACCTTGCACAAGAAGTACAGACTTGGTTTGAATGCTTCTTAACTCAAGAGGTTGTGTTAAGTATCGGTCGTGATGTTAATCTTCCTCCAGCGTTTGACCATTCGAGCTACCTAAGACTTAAGCATTCATGCTATAGGATGTATGACGAAAACATCTCGACGAGTCCGTAATCGGAGCTAAATTATATACCAGGAGACCATAGTAATTTCTACGTTAGAGGTGGATTCCTGGAGAGGACGGATTCCTTATACGCTACACCGGCATTAATACATAATCCTCAGCCAATGAGAACAGCGAAAACTCTATTTTCACCTGAGTTACTGTAACAAACGCTCCAATTAGCTTCATTCTGTTTCTGTCTTTGGCTAAACAAGCCCCTCACCCAAAGATCACCTGAGTTACCATAAACGCTTTCACAAGCTTCTTCCTTAAGGAGGTTGTGTGGGAAAAATTTGAGGGGCCTCGATAGGAATTGAGGTGGTTCTCGCACACGATATGAGTCATATTGCTGCAGGTCATAGCGGGTCGCTACAGGTCGTACCGGGTCAGCTAGCACGTGATGCTTGCGTGGCCAAATTTGATTTGACAAGATTCTGAAGAAGGTCGTGTGATACGGCAGAAACGCCGATAACTTCGTTAACAACTCGGTAATATAGACCTTATGCTAGTTGACGTCAAACTAGTAAATTACACCCAACAAGTCTCGTATTCAAGAAATAGGTGTGAGCATTTTGCACGTGCAAGCTGTGTTCATTATTTTCATTTGTGGACGCTTAGGGATTTGATTTATGAAATATTCACATTTTCGTGATTCGAAAGCGAGGCTTGGTGGTGTTTGTCGTAAACATGCATAAGGCCTATTATATAAGCGAAACGTTTTCGCCTTTTTATTTAAAGGTGTTGATTTAGTGCTAATGAACTGCTAGATGCACCGTCACTGCAGACCATTAGCGAAACTCACGGTCAAACAAAGAGCTTCAGTTTAACTTTACGGTTTCTTTCTCTATTGAGTCTTAGAGGCTAGCACTTTAAATTACTAACGAGTCTTCCTGAGACAGATAAAAGAGCCGACGAATCTGGTTTAGGGCGAAAAAAATTTTCGATGGCAAGGTAAATGTGAGCCACGAGAACGAGATTTTGTGAATGGGCTAATCATGGCTTTTCAGTGTTGCTCGTTTATTAAAAACGGTTCATTAACACTTAATTAGTGACAGCTACACTACGCTACAATTTCTGTATGTAACAGGTCGTAGCGGGTCAGCTATCATGTGACACTTGCGTGGCCAATCGCAGCACGAGTTTTTTTTTTAGTGAACAAATCACAGCGGGTCAATCATGGTAACCGTTGCTCATTAGCACGGTCCGTCAGCACAGCAACACTGCGCTACAATTTTTTTGAAAAAATGTCTTATTCCGTGATTTAGGCAGTAAACTATTGCAGAGAAAGTTCGGGCGAGATGCAAATAAATTGAAACATGTACATAAATTCAGGGCCCTGTGTTAGAAAACTCTCTCTCCGCTCAAAACAATGGATATTGTCATAATGTTCTAAATATTTTGAACCATAAAAGTCAAAAACTTATTGAATGCAACATCGGATATTCTTAAGTCGGCAAACTGAGCTGTTGAAAAGAGGATTTTGATCTTCCTCTTTTGTTCCAAGTGTAAATTATTTTAAATAAAGACTTATATTAACAATAGCTTAGTCACGAACGATCGCTCATTGGTTGAAACGATTGTTGACTTGATGGACCTTCGAGCACCGGCTGAAGGCCTATGAAGCGTATCAAAAGACGACCTCGTGTTCAGAATAATTGGCGCGGGACATTACAAACAAATTTCAGGGTTGGATTCCTACTAAAAGGACCTGTTTACTTATTAATCTGTTCACAACGAAGCGGTCAGAATTTATCTTCGCTAAGGTAAGTTCTTGGACATAACAGACACAACTATTAAGCAAGGAGGCAATGTTTTAACCGGCCGGTTTCTGGTAATTTTGGCGCGAGAAATTTCGTACGTCAAAAGACAAAAAGTTAAATGTTGTGATTTCGAAATGATGTGTCCGCCGAAATCACTTTATTACTTTGAAGTGCAACAAAGAGTCTTTGTTTATGAACTCAAGAAGAAAGAGAGATTTTAATGTTCAAGCCTCATCTACCAATGACGGATGTTATTTGAGAATTCGGAACGAAGTGAATCAACACGGTCCGACAACAATCGGTGAGCGAACGTGACAACAGCGTTATTTAAACGGCGGGCAATGTAAAGAAGACTTTTCCTTTGCTTGTCAGCGTAATTAGTCGTTAAGCAGCTCTATAGATCGTTGCTTATCGAAAGCGAACGCGACCGTTATAAAAATGGAAAGGTTGATATATATTTACCGCTGAGAATGCAAGAACGCAACACGCTGTCAATGGGTTGTTTGTACTTCTCATATTTTATGTAAAACGTTTAGATCTGTCAAAACAGT
Organism: Hydrozoanthus tunicans; assembly: GCA_026413305.1. NCBI lineage: Eukaryota > Metazoa > Cnidaria > Anthozoa > Zoantharia > Hydrozoanthidae > Hydrozoanthus > Hydrozoanthus tunicans. The sequence goes on along the minus strand of JAOBAT010040678.1, from coordinate 12,166 downwards.
TCAGTTATAACTACTAGCATGGATGAATATAAAATTTATTATTGGATGATCGTGGTTTCGAGGGTGTGCCAGACATGAATCTTTGTTCTTAGTGAAGCACAGCAATATTGTGGTTGACAGATTGTAATGCAGCACAGGTGATGAAACACATCGTATGATTACTAATCGTGAAACTGTCTGCAAATACAGCAAACCGAATTTCTAAAAGAACAGTGTACGTTTCTATCAAAGTCCAAAATTACGTTTTCTGTTCGAAACCTTTACGACTGCATATACTTATAATTATATGACAGAAGCACAGTTAATATCACTCCGCATATATAAGCTCGATTGCCACAGTACGGCAAACGTATTTCATAACTTTCAGCGAAATAGTCCTTCAATTCATCTCTATAAACTAAACCAGGACAAAGCTGAAATCACACCAAAACAATTAATTTTGGAGCGACTCATTTTGTTGTTGTATTAGGATATTAATTTTGTGGGACACTTGTCTATTTTTCCATTCACACAATTGATTGCAACCCTGTGTGAACCTGGAAATACAGCAATTTTAAAATTTAACTTCAATTCACTAGAGTAAATGTGGTGTAATTTCCACCAAACAATTAAACTGTGTTGAATTAATTTTCTTTATGTTTTCTCGGCCGATGAATGTTTTTGGCATGCTTTTAATCCTTAGTTAGCCTCAGCATTCAAATATTTAGTGCTGTGTGAAAGATTGAGAGCGAAGATATCGATACTGATAAAAAAAACTGTGATCCCTGGACGGGATTTTTTTGTAAAACTTGCCCAACGTAATTTGTGATATACTTTATTAGGTTCTATGGTTCTTTTTTTTTAACTTAATTCTCCGTTGAAGATATTACAAAAAGTTTCTGCTGTAAATGTTTTGTTAAGAAATGAAGTCTTCCTCATCAAGTTTTTAAAAACAGCCGGTACAAAGAATATGCATTGAATGCATGTTCAATCAAAAGCTATTGTGAGTTTCCTCTTGGGAACAAATGCATTTTGAAAGATTTTATTTGTTTATTCAAATTTGGTTATAAATTTGCATAGTTAAAGCTTCTTTGAAATTTCCATTATATGGCTGTGTTCATAGTCTTTCATTCAAATTGTGTTCTTTGTTGCATTGTTAGAGTTGTGATTTTTCGGAGTTTCGTTCTCTGACTGCCTTGCTTCAAAATTTCTTCAAGTTTCTTTGGACGCAATCAACTTTTCAGCCTACTATAGGAATGTTCCAAACTAAACAACATAATTTTTTCTTTGATTTGAAAAAGGTTTTACCTGGCATGTTGACAAAAGATTTTGAATGTGAAAGGATCTTTTGTGAAACATGATTAACTACTGAAATATTAAATTTAATATAAATCTTTCTTAAACTTTAAGTCCAAGGGCTATGTGTATTGGTAAATTGGCTTTGTGTATGTTTACTTTTAACATCCCAAGCCTCACTTTTGAATCACGAAAGTGTGAGTGTTTTCCTAAATCAAATCCAAAGGTGTCCTATATGGAAAGAATTCCTTTGTGAACACTGAGTTTGCATGTGCAAAATGTTCACACATATTTCTTGAATACAAGGCTTGGTGGTGAAATTGACTAGTTTGACATAAACATGAGAAGGCCTATTGTCCCAACTAGAGCCCGTACTTTTTACTGAAAATTACCATATTTATAAATGGACATCTATGTCTACAAAATTAATGATATAATGTTATTTGATTCGGACCAGTTAATTTCATTTTTGACCAGTTAAAAATTGGCCTAGATCCATTAAGGTGATCCAAATGGACCGGCTACAAAAACCCCTAACTTTGCACCCTGGGATAGAAGGTTAGCAATAGTCATATATCATCGATAAAGTTGATATCGAAAAAATATTACAGACTACAAATTTTGCGCAAATTATATAACTGACAGTCAAAGATAAATAGTTTTTTTAAGTAGAGGTGGAGCTGTATTCTTCGATTAAGTTAGATTTCATTGCTTTCAAAACAGCCATATAGGAAGTGGAATTTTTGATATTAACAGGATTCGTATTGATGGACCCTGGTATATTATAGATAATTTTATAGAGAATTGACAAAATTTAGTTTTCACTTTAGGTGGACAAAATAAATTTTTTTAAAAAAATTCTAATAATCTAGTGGCCAGAATTAATTTTTTGGTAGCATTGGCTGTATATAGGTGGCAAATTTGAGCCCTGTAAGGAAAAGTTGACTCTTTATTTCAATTGGTTGCATAATTACAGTAAAAGTGTACCATATTCTCCTTTAAAATAAGACTAAAAGATTAATAAAAACTACAATATTTATATTAATGGAATTAAAATATACAAATATAAAATGCATAAAATTGTTCATAATATTATTAAAAATCTAAAGTTTTGTTGTAGAAGTTAATTAAGATAGATATTAAAATTTAATTTCAAAATACTGTATCGACTTTAAAAGTATCTGGGGTATACTGACTTAAAATAAAATCTTAAAACTCCTTCCTAAAATTCATTGAGTTGTGGTATATTTTCTTTTCAAATTTTCTATACTTTTTCAAAAATCTGAAAAAAATGAACACTTTAAACAATTTATTTGTCTTTGGCCATGGCAAATACTATACAAGTTTGGTTAATTGGGCTCAATCCTACTGTAGGTTTTAAAAAGTTCCAACAATCTTGTTTGGAAATCCTTATTTGAAATGATTCTTGTGCATCTTGTTTAGCTTGCATTATGCTAGAAAAGTGGAAAAATGAAACTGTACTTTTGTTGTATAACTAAATGGAAAATCAAGAAAAATCGTGGAAAGTCACGGAATTTCAGACAGTCAAAAGAGTACGAGCCCTGAGTTAATCATTTCAACTCCAGCAAGGTTACAAAATTCATGCAAAATAAAGCAACTGGTAATGCAAAAATATGAATTGATCTAACACAGTAAAATACTGATGATGAAAACCAAAAATCTCCTTAGCTGATAACATGAAAATTATAGTTTCTAGTTGGGAGAATTTAGCAATATGCTAACTGACATAATTGAGGGTGAAAGCACATTGCTTTGAATACAGTACATGAAAACTAAAGTAAAAGAAGTGAGGAGATTGTTAAATGCCCGATTTTATTTAGGTAGTATGTTAAAGGTCTTTAAAACACTGAGTAAATCATAAACATTTACTTATTTTAGTTTTTTCTGTTTGCAGAGAATTTGTTTGTTTATCCCATATTCTTGTAAGAGTTGCAACAACAGCTCTTCAACATGATACCAGTTGTAAAAACTGGAGCAAAGCTCATCCTTACGGCAGTGAGCATCAAGCAAGATATAGCTGATCGCTCTCATAGATTAGGATTGATACCAACCACTACATATGAACATCTTCTTGAAAAAAATGGCTGGAAAAATGGTTTGAACTCCAGTAAAATCCCAACTGCTTCAATAGAAGAAGACAGCCATAACAAGAAAGTACGGTTAAACTGTGATAACTACAAAGAGAATGAGGTTCCCTCTAGTCAGAACTCTAATAGAAAACATAAAAGAGAAAAATCCATTGAGGATAATCTCTCACTTCATTTGTCTTCATCACCTTTGCAAGCTCGCAAAGAAGAGAAGCGGAAGAAGTCAATTGCTAAGGAAGCACAACAAGTCAAAAAGAGAAAAATATCTGTCGAGGTTAATGAAAACTCTCCTAATGAACACAGTGAACTTCACTTAAATCAAGAACATGATTTTGCATATGGTTTATCTGGAGAAACAACCAGTTTGTCTTTGAACAGCATTGAGCCAGAGAGCTGCTCAACTGTACAAACACAGGTTACTGCTAAACAAGATAAAATTGAATCAGCTGAAGTTCCCTTATCAATACCAGCTGAAGATGAGATTGCGGAATCTGCTGTTGGTGAGCCACATGAAGTTGAATCACAGATTACTGAAGACTCAAAATCAGCTGAAGTTCCCTTGTCAACACCAGCTAAAAATGTGATTGCAGAATCTGCTGTTGTGGAGCCATGTGAAGTTGAAATGCAGAATACTGAAGCCACAAAATCAGCTGAAGTTCCCTTGTCAACACCAGCTAAAAATGTGACTACAGAATCTGCTGTTGTGGAGCCATGTGAAGTTGAAATGCAGAATACTGAGGTCACAAAATCAGCTGAAGTTCCCTTGTCAACACCAGCTAAAAATGTGACTACAGAATCTGCTGTTGTGGAGCCATGTGAAGTTGAAATGCAGAATACTGAGGTCACAAAATCAGCCGAAGTTTCCTTGTCAACACCAGCTGAAAATGTGATTACAGAATCTTCTTTTGTGGAGCCATGTGGTGTCAAAGCACAGAATGCTGAAGTCTTGAAACAAGCTGAAGCAGGAACAGTTGATGCAGACTCAGAAATTAGTGCAACTGCAACAGAAGAGTTAAGTAGCTCAAGTGATGCACTGAGAGACATAATGCAAAGTAATGTAGGGTTAAAGACTTCTGACCAACAACAGGAAAGTTCTTGTGAGGGCAGTGAAAATGGCAGTGAAGATTCTTTAAAGCTGTTGCAAGATCTAGATTGGCCTCTGAGTGGGGAAAATACTGTAAAATCAAATGCTGCTGATCAACACGCAGTAAGTGAGGCAACTTTGTGCAGCAACCTTAATAGAAACAAGGAGGAAAATGAAACAGATCAGTTCAAGACACAAGTGCCACATGAATGGTCAGTAAACTTTGTATTCATGCAATTTTCCTGTTTGATATAGACCTTATTTATAAATTGCGGCAATTTCAAATTCTTCTGTCTTCATTTAAACTAGCCTGACCAACCTTTGTTTTGAGTTGAACTTTGAAAAGAATATGCTAGTCAAAGTGAGGCTGGCCATGGCTAATTGAAAGGAGACCATTTGTGAATAAGGTCTATAATAAACAGGTTTGAGACTAATTTTTAAGTAAGTATATAATATAGACATATGAGTAATTTTTACTTCATAATTTACCACTCATCAAGGAAATGGTGGAATTTGCTCTCTGTTTAGAGTTTCAAGCAAAAAACTTTTTTCATATCAGTTACTCATCCAGCAACTAGTTCAAACTAAATTCATGATCAGGACAGGGTTTCAGTTAACTTTTATTGGTAAGGCTAAAAGTTTTGGAGGCGGCTAACAGTTGTTATACAAAGTCCCAGCTAGTTGTTGCATGGTTGGCAAAATCTTCGATAGTAGTGTGTGACATGGCGATAGGAAGCCCTGTGCTTTTGTTTTTTTGTCAACTAGTAACCACTCAATTGCAGTCAGACAAAGCTAAAAAATAAAAACCTAAAAATGAGATAGTAATTTTGGACAATTTTTATTATTTTGTATTGTATTATTCAGTCTTCTGCAGATGACTTAATAAGCTGCCTACTGCCTAGAGTATGACAATTTCAGTAAAACCCCCTCTTCTCCCTTCTTCCCCCCCACAAAAAAGAAATATTTAGAATAAATTTTAATGGTTTCTTTATTTTATTTACCAAGGACTGAAAAGTTCTTTCTGGGGAAGCTTAAAAGAACATTTAAGTAAACTGGTTGCCCTTCAACAAAGAAGACCCTCATTTTAGTTTCTGGTACAGTGTAGAAATTTTGACAAGGGGAATGGGTAATTTGAATTCAGATACTTTTGTATACAACTGAACGGTTTTATTTGTGTGTATGTACTATATGTCCAGTTTTGAACAAAACATCTTAGAGTATGTGTTTTGTAAGGAGAAGTAAGATGTTAATGAAATGGCCTTGTGAATGATAACGTTAAATCACGTTTGAACTCCTTTCATCTGTTAACAGGAAAAGCTGGACCAATATCAACGCCGTTAGCGATCTGCAAAGACATCTTACTTACAATATTGATGATTGGAGCGTTGTGAAAGAGTTGAGTAGTTACAGTCCTGGCAATGATTCACTATCACGTAAACAACCGATGGACAACAAAACCTTCGAGAAGGTAAGTACATGTATGTGATATGAAACTGCCCCATTGTGGAAACCCCTAAGGGGTCTTTGAAACGGCATTTTACTTGTGGAAGACTTTTCATTTTGTTATTATGATCAGGGGTTTGCAAAATTACAATTTTCAGTTTTAACTTGCTATAATGCTGCCCTGTTGGGCTTAAGTTGCTTTGTCATATACCCGTACATTGGGAACTAACTTACTTGCTCAGTTATAAAACATTTCTGCTATATTATCAGAAAGTGTACCCAAACTCTTTTTCTAAATAATGGTTTTGTGGAAATGTAAGGTAAACGCTTTTAACGTTATGTGTAAAATGAGGCTTTTACTTAGACTTTTCGTTGTTATTCAGACTACAGTTCAAAGATACACTTGTAAGTGAATGGTTTGAAGAGGATGCAGTAGGTCCTAAATTTTCCAACTTTGGCCTCAAAATTCTAAAAAGTTTTCAAATTTCTTAAAAGCTCTGAAACTTCCAAAGTTGGAAACTGCCTGTTCCTGAAAGCTATTTAGCACATCCATCATAATTTAGAACTTGATAATCGCAATCACCATAATCTAGAAGTTTTAATCATCATTACCAAATCATGATCTGTTCCATCAAAGTCACCATAATCTAGAAGCTGGCTAACACAAACACGGTATTCTTGAACCTGGTTATCACAGTCATCAACATCTGGAAGCATGATACACATTCATCTTATTCTGGAACCAAATTATCGCATCCACCATAATCTAGAACCTGATTATCACATATAACACAATCTGGAACCTGATCGGCACACCCACCATAGTTTTAAACCTGATTATCGCAATCATCATTATCCAAAACCAGATTATCACATCCACTATATTCTAAAACCTGGTTACTACATCCACCATAATCTGGAACTTGATTATCACATCCACCATTATCTGGAACTTGATTATCACATCAATCATAATCTAGAACCTGATTATCACATCTAACATAATCTGGAACCTAATAATCACATCAACCATAATCTGGAACATGATTATCGCAATTTGTCATCATACTCTAGAACTTGATTATCACATCAACCATAATCTAGAACGTGATTATAACATCAACCATAATCTAGAACCTGATTATCACATCTAACATAATCTTGAACTTGATTATCACATCCACCATAATCTGGAACCTAATAATCACATCAACCATAATCTTGAACTTGATTATCACATCCACCATAATCTGGAACTTGATTATCACATCAATCATAATCTAGAACCTGATTATCACATGGATCATAATCTGGAACATGATTATCACAATTTGTCATCATAATCTAGAAAGTGATTATCACATCAGTCATTATCTGGAACATGATTATTACATCTATCATAATCTAGAACCTGGTTATCTTATCCACCAAATTCTGGAACCTAATTATCTCAATCAGTATGGTCTAGAACTTGTTATAAACACCATCACCAAATCTTGACCTGTACCATACCGTACTCACCTTATTCTGGAAACCAACTAAACGATCACTGTAGTCTGAAATCTGATCACAATTATCATTATCCGAAAGTTAATTATCATGTGCAGTCATCGTATCCTGGATCGTGATTATCACAATCAACTTTCATCTGGAACCAAATTATCACCACCACGATAATCTGGAACCTTATTAACACAATTACCATAATATGGTATCTGATCAGAATAAAAACCTCGTGGTTCACGTTTATGTGTTTTATTGCAGCTGCTAAAGGAAGCAGTGTTGAAAAGTATCATTGTACTCCCAGAGGTTCAGGAACAAAGAAACAAACTATATCTTTGTCATCAGAAACTATCACAACTGGAGAAAGAAAACCGTCGCTTGCAGAATGTTACCAAGTATCTCAAGAGCGAAATGGAAGATCTTCAAAAGGTATGGATTGCATACGCCCTACTTAATAACAAGCCAGGATGTTTTCAAACTATGGTTACCTTATAACAGGAAATTAACAATGCACTTTATTAACGCGATTTTGGACAAATCGCGTTAATTAAATGTATCTTAACTAATATTGATGTAAATTTTATGCTCGTTTTTTAACAACATTGTCCATTCAAAACATTTTTTTTCATTATAGAAAAATCAAAATCTCACGACTCCTCTATAGGCTCCTCAGAGTCACTATCAGACAAGATATCTTCTCTTGGCAATTAAAACAATCCAGAATACAAGGCAGAGCTTCCCCACTAGATGCATTTGAGCAATCCTAATAGTTAACAACTGTAAACACTTCCTTTTTTCCATGGGACATATGTATGTTGAAATTTGTAAGTGCAGAGATGTAAATCGCAAGTTTGAAGAAATCGAAGTAAATAAAGCTTGTCGTAAAAATTCGCGTTAATTTAATGCATGTAAACCTAATTTTTGTAAAATTCGCGTTAATTAAGTGAAACGTTGATTTTCGTCGCGTTGTCAACGTGCACTGTTAATTTCCTATGATAAGGTATGCAAGAGATGACGACATGTACAATAATTTTACCCCGGCACTATCTTATCGCATTAACTTCTAAAACTGCCCATAAGAACGCAAAGAGACTTGTGTAAACTCCAAATTTAACTTGCACAACGTTGTTGGTACAACAACAATAAGCTTTATTGACATGACTTTTCAGTATTGTGAAAGCAATTCTAAAATTACAGCAAAATCATAAATGACATTTTTTACATATTTTCGACACAGATCATATAATTAGACTAGATCTTTTTCTGATGCAAGAATGGATAAACAAAGCAATGTCTTGGTAATGTCTTCCTTGTTAGTACAAGGAAGGGTTTTACCAGTTGTCACCTTCTCTGGGCTTCTTTTAGCGTTGTAAGGTTGGCAATGCATCGTGGTACGATGTACAACCGCCATCTTTTTTGAATGGTCGCTTGGGACTCAACTCACGTCAGCCACTTTAAAGCTTTTGTCAATTTTACAATTATATGCCCTCCCAGAAGAGACTTTCATTTTCTGTATGAATTATATTGACGTGTCACTCGCGCTTGACTCTTTAAAGGGTTGACATAACTCTTTTTCATTTAGTGAATATTGCCAAGGAAAAATGGAGTTACTTTGATTTATCGTGGTTTGGAGTTAAAGGGGTTAAAATTAAAGTTAACATATGAGGCAAATCCAAGGGGAAAATCAATTTTGCTTCGAGTTAGCGGTAGGTTGGAGTTGTAGAGCATTGTAATTATTCCGGGTTCAGCTGTAGGTTCGTTTTCTAACAACAAATGCAGTTGAGGAGTTAATAGCTTCCTTTTGAACGTGTTACAGGGATTTAACAAGAAAAACGCACGTGGTACACAAGTAAACATGAACGAGGTAAGGGAGCTGTGTTTCGTTCTTCATGGAGTAGTAAAACTTTGGCGAGTTACGAAATAGTCTACTATAAGTTAATATGGAGGTTAAGTAAAAAAGTGAATGATTTGGAAATATACCTCGTAGTCAAGAAAGTTAAGTTAGCAAGTTACTTATTCAATTTTTTACTCGGAGAAAGCGTCGATGTGAGGTTTCAGCTTTGTTCATTTTATTTTTTCTAACCTGCGATAGACTAGTGTCCTGTCCAGGGTAAACCAAAGATTCTCATCCGCTCAGCACTACGAAAACCGGAGATGAGTGCCGACCCAATGGGCCACTTAGGCTCGAGAAAGGATTTATCTTTTAGCAGCTTTTCATTATTACTCTTGTCGTGTTTGAAACAGAATAAGTGTTAATTATTTACTGATAGCACTGTGGGTGTGGTCTTAGGTACAGCTCCATTTGTTAAAGAGGGGTCTTTTGGGGCTCGAGTTTTGCAGTATAATTTTCGTTGAGTTCTTGTTATCAGTTTGGCTGAAATAAAATGAAGCAACATTTAAGGGAGTTTGAAGAACCAAAACCTTTGGAACTACTGATTTTGAAAATTAACACTTAACCTTTTTACTTTCTCAATCAGATTTTTTTCCAGTTTGCTTGTTCTTTATATACAGGATTCGTACGGGCCCTGGAAACCCCTGGAAATATTTTTCTTAAGCCCAGTAAATTTTCATAGAACTTTATTGATAAAACTAAATTCGGTAAATCATGCATTTTTTCCTTTCAAGTAAAAATAAGATTTTAGACTTAGTTTTTGTTTTTCCGTATTACATTAAGTTCAATAAATACGTATTTTTACGACATCAACCACTAAAACATTGTTTAAACAGGTGATTCGGAAAGTTATAATTTTTATTCCGGGTTTAAAGAGTACTAGAAAAGCCATGGAAAAACGAAAAAAAAACGGCTCTGAAAACCGCTGGAGTTTTTAAAATCTAAAGGTGAACGAACCCTGTATATACTTAGAATCTTACATGATTAAACTCTTATTTTTCAACAGGCCTTAGAAAATATCCCAGAATCTCAAATGCCTTCGAGTAATGTAGCCGCTCATTCTGAGGAACCTGAAACGTCTAGAACGTACTTAGAAAACCTGTTGAGTTCGAGTGGCCAAACGTGTTCGTCTCAATATATAGAACCTGAAAATTGTACTGAGATAGATAAGGAAAAACCTGATCAAGTGTTCCAAAAGCAAGCACCACGTGAAGGTGGAGTTGTTGTGAAGAAGGAACCATTGGATCCAGACGATACTAAGAATGACAACACGTGCAATGCCCATTCCTCAACAACAACAGGAACTTTTTCTGATGCCGTCCACAGTCGTGATCAACCACCTTTGCATAGTGACACGGCTCACACGGTTTCTGACACGGCTCACGCGGTTTCTAACACGGCTCACGCGGTTTCTAAGTCAGTACCAGATCTCGTTACCCAATCTCTTTACACGATTCCACCACAACTTATGCAGTATCCTCGACCACAGGTACAGAGCGAACCTCAGCGGTATCCTCCTTTCCAACAGCCACAGAATAAAAACATACAAAACCAGCCCCAAAGTCAAATGTACTACACTATGCCCGCACATAAGCAACTGCCATCCCAGCAGCAAATACCCCAAAGTTATCCGCAACCACAGTTCATGAAAGATCCGTACAATCTCCAGCTACGATATCGCTCCCCGTTGTATTTCCAGCATTCAACTTATCAAAACGCGTTACAATCCCAGATGTCACCTTATAATACTCAAACTGCTTATTACAACCAAAACTTGATCAACCAACAGACAAGGCCGCCATTGGTAGGGGGAACTCCTGTACCGAGCAATGGTATGTTATGTAGTCAGTATCAAACCCGACCTCCAGTAGCGGCTGGCACTGACGTTTACGATGGGCAAATGCAATATACCACAAAAAGCCTTCAGCAGAATGCAAGAATGCAGCGGCAGCGAGCCCACGAGTATAAGCGCTACAAGCATGAACAACTGAGAGTTCAGAGTGTTCCACCAAGACCCAACATGGTTCCAGCTTTAAATTCTGGACCAGTTACGCCCTCACCATATACAAATTGTTTTTCAACAGTGAGTAACTCTGACACTATAGACTTGAGGCAGAATGCGAGAAAAGAACAGGAGGTATCAAACATGCTTTCTTCTAAGATTTTGATGCTGACACCACCGACAACACCTTCATCTGTTTCTCCTCTGGAAATCGTAGAAAACCCAGCAGCTGGTGAGAAATCGACTGACGTTGAGTTCACGAACAATGTTTTACAAACTCCATCGTCAGTCAATGGACAAACATCTCTTGTTTCCTCACAAATGGAGATTGACAAACCAGAAAATAGAAGTTTGCCTCCTAGACCGACGATATCAGTGGAATTAAACAAGGGTCGTGTTATTTTAACCTGGAATTTAGCAAATATACCGTTAACACCAATCGCTAAATATGGGATTTTTTCCTATCTTGATGAGGACGAGGATGGACAAACTGGATTTCCTTGGAAACTTATCCACACAATGGCTGCATCTCCGCTGCCGATGAGTTGTGTACTTACCGCGTTTGAAGCTGATGTAACATATTTCTTTGCCGTAAGAGCTGTCGACATCTATGGTCGAATGGGGCCCTTGAGTTTACAACATAAGGTTACTGTTAAAGGAGATGGAAAGAAAAGTAAAGCAAGAAACTAGCTTTGCAGGATCCCTAATAAAAGGAGATGGAGACGGGTATCCAAGATCTCATAGATGGCGGGTGCGGGGGAAAGCGATGGATATGAAAAAGTCCATAGATCGAGTTGGGTATCTAGAATCCTGGGGGGGAGGGCGTTGGAATTGAAAAGGTTGGAAGATTGGAATTGGGG
>JAOBAT010040567.1:0-30443 GCA_026413305.1 Hydrozoanthus tunicans | reverse complement strand
GCCAAACGAACCATGCAGTGATTTGTTTCTCGTATAGGTCTACCTACCATGAGAATATGAGCCGAATTGATTTTTCGTCTGTTGCCACTTTTTTTTGTTAATGTCTGGTAAATGGTGACATCTACTCTTAAGTACTTCCCATTGGGAACAAGAAAATTGGATGGGCTTGAAGCTTTTTATAAAGAGACGGATTTCTTGCTGCTATCATTAACGCTTCTATATATATATTTTTTTGCCCCATTGTCGTGCAGGTGTTAATACACAAAAGTTCTGAATGATTTAGGGGGATTTAGGTGTCTTGCAGGTTCGGACAATTTTGGTTTTGTCTTGGTGTTCGTTGATTCGTGTGCTAATTTTTTTTTTGTTTTTCGCCACTGAATGTACTTTTCTCTGCAACTGCACTGTCCTTCGTACACAAGATGGGATTTGTGTAGTTTTGATCTTTTAACTTGAACATGGACTTAATCTTCCGTGTCACACAAGGTTAAAAAGATTTAATTTTAATGTGGGTATCTCTATCGACGGCGTCGAAAGAGGTTGCGAAAGCTTCAACTATCAAACAATATAAAACATAAAACTAAAAATCAAAAACATATGTTTATAATTCAATCTTTAAGTGATTAAAGAACGATGGAAGTTAAAGTGTTTTACCAAGACGATAAAACCTTTGAAGGAACATGCATATGAACCGTTCCCTTATAACTTCACCATTCTCGACCAACACCCAACATTACACTAACGCCTTTTGCTACAACAAGTTTGCTGCAATCTGATTGGCTAACCTACTACCGCCGTCTGTTGAGCGATAGTGAGTAGTGTTTTAAACGCAAAACAATGGCCAATTCTGTAAAAGTTAAACAAGACAAGAAACATCTGCTTTATGCCGTGTTGTGTTTTGTGGTATTTATTTTATACTGCTACCGTACCGTTACATCTCTCCATGGAAGGGAGTTCTGGTGGGCGTCCTGATAGGCCAGATAATATGACGTCACATACTCAGCCCTGTTGTACCGGCCCTGGGTGGCTACACGCGTCACGTACTTCGCTAAGGCCAGCGTGACCTAACAGTTAACGACAGACAAAGGATGATAATTTCATTTTACGGTGAGTGTGGAGAAACCCTCTTGCGTATCTTACGCTCCACAACTATGTAAAATACTAATTTATTTTTATTAGACTTGATTTTCTCAAAGTGATTTGAAAAAATAATGTTCAACATGCACGATTCAATTAAATTTCGCGGCACTGAACTGATAATCAGTTTTGCGACACCTTATTTCTGCAGTTTTCTCGAGGCCACTTACTTGCACAAACATTTGTCACACACAAATTTCGCGCATAATGCTCTCCGGCTAGAATGCCCCAAAATTCGCAAAAGTAGCAAAATTAAAACACGCGAAAAATAAAGTGTAATAACGTAAAAAAAGTTTGTACTTAAACTCGAAAACTCTGGCTCGTTGGAACGGAATTTGTAGAAGCGCAGTCAGTGTTCAAAAAATTCAAAATTATTGTGAAATGGTTACGGCGATAGACAACTACTGGAGAGGCTCTGTGCTTATTAGACAGAATACATAAGTTGACACTTGCTTACTAGTTACATAGTTAATGTACGGACTGGTTAGTATAATATTCTCACCGGTCTCCCTTACACTCTCAGGCGTGAGACGTGTGCGTAATGCCGGACGCTTGAGGTGATGCAGGGCTAAAACTGGGGAAGGCGTGGGTGGGAAATAAAACAGAAAATAAAAAACTCCTAAAACCCGAGCGACCGACAGAGTATTAGGAAGGCCGTGTACTGGAATACGCGCCTTGCCTTACGTGGGTCTGACCTCTTAGACGTGCCGCGTAAAACCGCAGAGCATAGGAAAGCTGGCAAACCTAAAAAGAATGTACAAAGATGCTTTGTTTTTACGTTGAACGAAATGTGAACTTTCTCATTCTCTGTTTCAGGTGTACAATGGTTTCCTAACCAGCCCGTTTATATTAACTATTCCAAACGCAACCTACTAACAGTATTAAAAGTTTTTTCTTTGAAAATATCAAACCTGCAGATATTGGCCCTGACTATTGGATGCTGGCCTCCATGCCCCAGTCCCACCGGTGTACCCAAGCCGAGCGTAGCCTGGGCTAAATGAGCCGAAAGGATGCTCATTAAACGTTGAGGAAGCGGAAAGCGTTATCGAACGGCCACTCTGAACACCCAGTGGACTGATTTCGTTTGCTAGAAAATAGAAATCGTTCAACAGAATACTAAAAACAAAATCTCTCTCGTATACACCTATGAATAAACAGCGACGATATGGATTTTCATTTGCCTACATACTAGCCTCGTTCTTGAATTAACCTTCGAAAGAATATGTTGCCCTTAACGAGGCTAGTAGGCTAATTTGATTGTAGACAAAAGAATATTAAAATATTTATGGTTTTAAAATCTTCCCTCAAAAATTTTTTTTAGAGTTCAGAGGTAGCTCTGCCCTTTTTTTCTTATAACGTTTGAAGAACTTTTAAATTAATCTGTTTGTTGGCCAAATAGAAAAGTGTTTTTCAGTTTTAACACTATTTACGAGTTTCGGTATGTCAACGGCACGTCATCGTCAGACAGGAATCAAGTAACTGCACATAGTGGATAAGGTAACACGTACAAGAGTAGAATACCGTAAAATCCCGGCCCCTTTAAACCCCTGGGCTTATATAATTTCATAAAGAGTTTTAGATGGGCTTATATCCGGGAGTTGTTTATAAGCGAAATAAATATTCGCTGGCAAGTGGATGGGCTTATATCCGGGAGGGGGGAGTTAAAAAGGGATTTCACCGTATATTAGAACAATAATAATAAAGTACCGAAACATGTAAATGGTATTGAAATTGTTTGATTAGAAAATACAGCAAATGCTGACACATTTACTGTTTCAGTTCATACGCACTAGCTTGGGGTCTGTTATGATTGAGCTTAGTGTATTGTGTACACATACATAGTAACGCTGTGCACGGCGGAAAGTGGAGTTTGGTTCGATCACGCTTTTTATTTTGTTTTTAAAAGGGAAGTTAGTAAGTTTCTAGACAAAAAAAGCTTTTTTCCGAAACGTAATTTTTAGGTCTTTTATTGCCAAACTATTTATATTGTTTTTAAGCCTAGGTAATTGTTTACAATCGGTTAGCCACTTTTTAGCTGTAATTATCGTTTGTATTGTAAATTCAGGACTGGAGATGAAGAGCAAATAGTTGTGTGATTTATAGCTGCATAGATTAAAAGAATTTTAATGTTATTTTTATTAGTTGAACCGTGTAAGTCTCCACCAACAAAACTTCACTTTTTCTGCAGCTGCAACATGCCACTTTAGGACCTGAGCTGGTCCTTTTATGTAATAGAAAAACAAAATAACCAAACAAACACTTATTATTATAACACGCAAATAAATAATTTTAATTTCTTAAGTGATTTGCGTGTTTGTGTATTTATATTTTAAATGAGACTAGATTGTTTACAAGAGAAAGGTCTTTCAGCTCTAATACTATGAAAAAACTTAGTTTTAAGACTGAATGTAGTTTTTTTTACAGAGAACAAATAAAGTGAAGCGATTCGGATTGAAGAAGACTACCTGATCCTGTAATAATATTTTAAATAAACAAAACACGCTTCGGTAGTTTGAAGATTAAAAGGAGGTAATTCATTGAAAAAAAAATACATTAAATATATTGTGTAAAGTCATCATTTGCATGAACTATGAAATGACAAACCACGATAAGATCATTGACGTAACGAGGCACGCAGGCACGCACGTACACGATAGACAGCCTCATAAGAGATCACTGAATTTATCTTTCGTAAGAGAAAAACCGCTGACATCATTTATAAACAATTCTAGTTTTTATAACTTGTCAGGACATTATGCAGGAGTTTAAGGATAGTACCGAACATAAAGTTTAAGATGGTTAACGAGTTATAAAACTTAATAGCTTCCTGATTGAGCCTAGCAGCGGGTAATCAACAGCCAATCTACAAACCACGTCTGTCCATTGAGACAACACAAGATTATAGAGGTCACCACAGTTGGCTTGCGCTTCTTTGTTATAAATTCTTTGTTCCTTTCTAGAGTACTTAGCATATTGTTCAAACACTTTAAGCGCACGTCCAATATATTATCCACAGGTGAGTTGTTTAAACTAGTAAGCCAAGCTATAATATTTACTCAGCTGTCGAAGCTGAAAGTCTGCAACTGAAATGATTACAAGCAATGAAAGGGTCTGAAACGGATAAACACAAAATTCACATTTAATAACGACTAACTAAGAAAAAAATAAAGAAGATATTAGTATAGAAGATTTAAATATAGAAGATTTTACAAGCACTTTTACGGCTAAAAGATGAATTGTTTACCAGTTTTTCCGCCGAAAACGAGTGTCGAGCCTCGGAAGTTGCCATAGTCGTACTTGATTGACACCCTTCCTCCTCCCCCTCCCCCTCCGTTGCCGCTGCCGAGACCGCCCAGTACTTCCACTCGCCCTACACCCTCAGCATCAAAGCAGGCGACGCTGACACCTCCACCACTGCCACCGCCGCCATTGCTGTTAGCTTGGCCATTTTGTCCAGGTGCACGGATAAGTCCATTTAATATAAGTTTCCGAGCCTTGATAAAGAGCAGACCCCCTCCCTTGCCCCCTCCACTTCCTCCTGCAATGCTTCCAGCCTGTGTTACGTTAAGTGTATCACCGTATGGCCGAGCTTGGCCATGTGATAGCATCATGTTCGAGGCTACTCCACCGCGGCCACCAAAGCTTCCCCCAGAACCTCCGCTACTGCCAGTCATTCCAACTCCAGGGTTTGACGAAACTTCTTTATTGAAGTCAACATGAATGATTCCGTCCGCCTTGATATCGAGCTTCTGCTCAACTTCAATAGAATGAAAATTAGTTCCAGAAGTTGTCTGCAAGTAAACCTCCGTGTTTATTTCCAGATTTGAGTAGCGATGTGCTCCTGGGGTAAAATAACATGGCGAACTTATGCTAGTGGTGGAAGAGGAGCACTGTGACAGAGAAGTTGCATGGTATGGCCAGAAAAGGAAGAAAAATGTCATAAACACTACATGGCTGGTGTAAGATCTTCCAGTTCTTTTCCATGAATAAACAAGCAGCATACTTGAATTCCGTAGACTTAAATCAGAACGAAGAAACTTAAACCATTGCTATGAAACGCCGGTTCGCTTACTAAAACGGCACAAGATGCAAAGTAAACTGTTTCCGCGTAGCACAAAAATGCATAGTGTGATGTGTCTTGCGCTCGTGAATTAGTTGACCTTTCCCATTGTTATTGTTTTGAATACGGATTTCAGTGACAGATACCACTTAGCATTAAAAGAGTTGTCAGAGTTGTGGAAGCGTGTCCTTGCTTGTCCTGTTGTGTTCAACCGCAAGTTAGCGTGATTTAACTGATCATGAGAAGGCGGGGGGGGGGGGTAGGGGGGAGCGTTGTCTTTTAAAATTTAAAGACTTACTCTTTGCACAAGCTGACCGAGAAATACTTTTAAAAGCTATCATTTCACTACAGAATTAAGAAAGTAGCGAATTAATACTAGTCCACAATTCATGAAGCTATGTCCATCCTAGATTTTACATATCGGGTTCGTATTGATAAATACACGTTTGGCAAGAAGGGAAAATACGTTTAGGTTTTTTTCCCTTCAAGCACACTCGTCCGAATCCCCTGGTCACTAGTCAGGCGTGATAACCACTACACTACCGGGACTCACCATACTGGCAACATAGCAATTTTCGGAGTACGAGTGTGCTGCATGGAAGGGGAAAAAGAAGCCATATATATTTCTACTTCATATCGGGTTCGTAAGGTATTGTTATGAAACAAAATAATCTGTCTAACTTGCAACTGTTCAAACAGTAAGTACGACGGACACCTATTAAAACAGCCTTCCACCCCACTGACACACTTTTCTCGTAAGATATCCCAACCCCCCTCAATTACTCTGTCTCAATGATAAGTTCTCTCTCGCCGTCTTTCCTGTAACTTCTTCTAACAGACCGCGAAGTATGGTTAGATTCATAAAACGAACTTTTGAGGTGGATTCGGGCCGACCGAGAACCTGAAGTGCCGAATAGTTAAAATTCTTTCTTTTAGATGTTAAGTACTTATCTATTACTCAACCAGTATATCTAAATAGCCTTTTCAAGGCTTTGTATTTCTTATCTTATTGTTCTTTAGAACGTAATTAAGTGGAAATACTGCAGAACCCAAGGTTAAGTTTTTGATCCATGCTCGTATTTCTTACGATATGTTAACTGAATTGGCTTGGAAACTCTGAGCAAATGAATGTTTGTAAGCAAAGCGATTGTTTCATTCAGTAACTGAATTTCTACTGAACTGGGTGAGAAAGCTGATAAGCCGGCGACTTTTGAACAACCGGGCCATGGCAGTTGTATGGAACAAACGTTTAAAGGTAATTACGTAAACCTGTATTGACTTGTTAATTTCTCACGATAGTTCAGTTTTCTGTCATTTGGGTGAACACATTAACGTCGAGCGTATTTTAAGTTGTGCTGTTAGGCACGTTTCTCCCTACTATCTACAGACGCACCGTACATGGTACAGTGACTCGACAAGTGTTTATTGGACTATGCTTATTAAGTAGAGTTCCTAATTAGCTGTGGGAAATAACTCGGCATCTAAAAAGCTAAGCACTTAATGGCATTGGAAAGACTGTCGGTATAACAGAGCCTTACTCCAAGATGTGGTAACGTGATAAATTGCTTATTTTTATGTATGGAATTCACGCGATGTAACAACAGCCGGATTAGATCGTGTGCATTCTTTACATGTCGACCAACGAGCTATCGAGTCTATTGTATTGATTGATAAGATCTTGCAAGATGAGTTTTTTGCCCGGAAAAACTAGAGTTTGGAGATTTTTAAAGTGATATTTTCATACCGCGCAGCTCATTATGACTTCCGGCAGGAATTGTGAAAATGGCTAGCAATACCAAAACCGCGGAAAAACTACATGAAAAGATCCCTTGGCTTCCCTGGACTAGAAAACTTTCATTTGCCTTAAGTGCATCACCGAGCATCTTCTCTATTAAGCGGGCTGGATAGCTGTACCCTCTAAACCGTACTCACACACGGCAAACACAGTACTGTTTATATACACGCTTTTTTTTCATAAGAACAACAACGAGGCTCAGATTGGTTAAAATTTAAAAACAATTTACGAACGAGCTGAGGCTCGGGCTCGATAGCTATTTTGAAACTTTACCGAGCTTCGACATTTAACTTATAGCAATAGAGAAATGATTTGCAGTTTTCTCTATTTCAGTACAAGTCAGTCATTGCTTCAAATTATTCGCAGTACGCGTATATATACTTTCCCCGAAGGTAGTTCATATAATTTGTTTTCTAATACATGTATTGCAATACCTAAGCTTAGTTTTTGTTCGATTTAAACCACACTTAGCGATAAGAACAATTTAAGAACTATTTGAGGCTCAAATCGCCGAAAAATTAAGAATGAGTCTCGGGAAAATTTACTGGTTCTTATAAAAAAAACGTGTGTGGCTTTTTCAAAACTAACCATTTGTACCGACTGTTTTTCCGTGTCTTAACAATATGTTATATGAAAGACGATTTTTTTAAAAGACCGACCAAGGCAAGTTTTTGAATGAGAAAGGGATTTTTGTGCAAGGCATATCTTCTGCAGAACATTTCCAAATATTTAATTAAACCTAGGTAGGCAAATTGTATCAAATGCAGTTGAAAAATGGATCTTTTGGCCGAAGTTAACTTCGTCGTTTGAGTTAATAGCGGCCTTATGAATGTTACATCAAACACCACCAAGCCTCCTTTTGAATCACGAAAGCGTAAATATTTCATAAATCAAATCTAAACGCGCCCACAGATGAAAAGAATTCATTCGTGAACACGGTTTGCACGTGCAAGATGCTCACAACTATTTCTTGAATAAGAGCTCAAATGTGAAATTGACTAGTTTGACGTCAACATGCATAAGGCCTATTGGCGCTGTTCATTGTTTTCATTTCAGCATCGTTATGTACCAGCCGGCGACATGTGTCTGGTATCGATCAAAAAGCCTTTAAGGCTGTGTCGATAAAAAAAACGCATTAATTCCTGATTTGATTTCGAAGACGATCAAAGAAGCCAATAAATACAAGACTTCAGGGCTGGGTTGTTCAAAGGCTGCATGGTTAACTTTAACCCTTGGTTAGGCGAGTCAATCCATTTCCCGAGTCAAAACCGAGTCCAAGTCAAGTCCGAAAATAATAATAATTGAAAAAATAATTGGTCCAGTAACCATCCAATATTGTTCATTGAACAAGGCGGTTGCAAAACTCATGCAAAATAACGTCATCAAAAGTATCTCAGTTGGAAAACACAGAAAAGTTGTTTATTCAACAAGGCGGTTGCAACTGGACCAGTTTGGATCAAGTTAACTCAGTTCACTCGACTCGCTCTCAGATGCATCTCGATCAGAAACCGACGCACTGGGAGAACCCCCCCCCCTTCCGAAACCCTTCGGGGAGAACAGACTCCCCTCCACCTTCCTTTTTAAACAGACCCCGCAATTAACTCCTGGGTGGTCTTTTCGGCAAAATGTTACTGACCTAAAGTCTCATCTACTGAAGTTGTCCTTTAACAGCACGGTAAACGAGTATAGGTACAAAACGAACATAAGCGAATTCTCCCTAACGCTACTGCAAGATGATGAAATTATTATCATTAACTTGGAGAAAACCAAAAACTATTCGTTCAATGTGACGGTCCTTTATTTTGAACAACATATCTATCTACAAACAGAAAAGAAAGTAAAATACAGTGCAATAAATATTCTTCAAGTACTCTTCCCAGTTTACTAAGCAGCTGCCTCGTCTGGCAAAGCCCTGTAACTAAGCGACAGCGTGACGTTGCGGAGAGCCGTCTGCGCATGCGGATACTCTTGGTTCAACCGATCCACTATTGTCATGAACGACTGCAGTCGATCGCGCTGTTTCTGGGTCTCTGCCTCAAGACTCTCGGGTGTTTTACAGAGGGCTGTGTAACGACCTTCTTTGAGGGCTGTATAATATTTTACTTTTTGTTGCTTGGCGACAATATCTGCCAGATTCTGTGGAAAGATTGTTAAACAAAAAAAACACCGGTTGGTTAAACAAAACCTGAAAACTTCTGCTGTATGTGTTTACGGTTAACCAGGTTTTAAATTGAAATTATATTCAGCTTTCAGACTTTATGTAGGTTCCAAAACAAATCCTTTTAAAATCTCTTAGAACAAGATTTCAAAAAATGTTCAGCGCATCAGAATACATATAACAAACCTTCGGCAAGCGACTCTTGACAAAACATGGCGTCCTGCATTAACTCGTCGGAACTAACTCAACTTAGCTTCAACGACTCACTAAAGCATATCAACAACCTAAACCTTGTGCGGAAATCCAAGATCCCACGTTTTTTGTAGAATTATGAAGTAGAGATATAGAAGATAAACATGATGTCAAACAGAATGGCCAATGGGGTTTCTTTCGTCTTTTAATCACTATAATGTTATTTTTAGGGTGTGTTTTGCCTACGGTCGAGTTGAGTCATTGACGTCATATGGCGATTCGCAACTCTGTAATGGCGGACAGATTTTTCGCTATGTTCATAGGGTAAATAAAGAAACTCGCAGAACTCCTACATAATTTATTATTTTAGAGGTGTTATTTCTCCTTCTATTCTGTAGATTGGCAAAGAAGTTGTTGAAAAAGATTCAAGAACGCTTTCGCACTAATAGCACTTTAAGATGGCGACGATTTGAAATGATCAACTACTCTCACTTACCTACCAAAACCTAACTTATCTTTTACAGGTAACGTTATGGAGGAAAAGGGAGGAAGGTACAGGTATTAGGAAGAAACACAGCCCATAACGATGGCCTACTAAGTTGGTTAACCCATACATCAAACATCAAAACCAAAAATGACGACATAAGACTAGAAGATTTTTCTCTGAAGTACACTAAATTTTTTTCAAAGTCAAAATCGTGACAAAAAGCGTGCAATTATTCCATATAATCTCTGATATGCTCACCCTTTGCCTGTCCTCAGAAATCTTGTCGAGCTCAACCTCCAGCTCATCCACTCTACCTTGCAGCTGCTGGCACGTGACTTGTTTCTCTTCCAACTGCACGCTGACGTACTGCTGTTTCTCGCGCAGCGTCTGGATATCTGTAACATGGACGGACGCACACTGAGACTAACTTAAATTAACCACAACTACACAACTGACGTACTACTGGTTCTCGCAAACCATCTGGATATCAGTCACGTGTACACTACACAATGACATTAGCTTTAACAATTCTACTAATCATAACTACACAACTGACGTACTACTGGTTCTCGCGCAGTGTCTGGGTATCTGTCACGTCAAAGAGTCCAACAATCACAATTATTGATCGCGAGGATTTTCTCCGGTTCAAACTTACTGCAACTATACTTCAAGTACACGACCCGTCGTCACTAGAACATGGGTTAAAAAGTTCTATTGAGGTCAGCTGTTTTGGTCTTTTTCTGTTCAGAAAAAGCTACTAGAGCCATCTTCTCTTACCAACATCACAAGCGTTAGCGTCCTGGTTCGTCTGCTTGATTTTCTTTCTCATCTCGGAAAGCTTCTTTTGCATAGATCCCTTGGTGTTAGAAATCTTTCCCATTTTAGCCTGAGCATCACCCCTGAAACAAGCACCAGTAAACCGTAAACGCTTTATTAAGCCCCCTCTCTAATAAGCCCCTCGTTCTGATAAGTCCCTCTCTCTATTAAGCCCCCCCCCCCCGTCTAGAGCTTCAAACTTTAAACAAGCCCCCGTCTCTAGTAAGCTCCTCCCTCCAAACGCAAAGACGATGAAGCTAAAAAACAAGTCGTACTGTATCGAAAATACATTTTGACAACAGTTGTATCTTTATAAGTTTTTGAAAAGTGCTGGTTAAAACGCCAGAGGAACACAATTGCTGTTAAACGAGTTTTTGTAACCGGGATTCGTGTTTGCTTCTGTTTTTGGCTAATAAATGACAATTTTTAAATTTAAATAGTAAGCCCCCCTCTCTAATAAGTCCCCCGTCTGAAAGGTCAAAAATAGAAAAGCCCTCCGGGGGCTTATTAGAGTGCTTACGGTAAAATTGCCCTGCATCAGATTGAAACCTTTATTAGTCGCAACAATACCATACGTTATTAGAAGACGGTAAAAACTGATCAATGTAGCAGCTTTTGTGAATGCAGCGAACCACAAAAATTCAACTCTTAATTTGCCCTTTATAAAGATTCTCAGAACATTACTTGAAGAAGCAATAGGGTCAGCGTTTCCCCTCCACAGGCAGCATGCGCAGTACTGTACCTTGTAATGATGGTGTCTCTTCGCACTACAGCCTTTTCCATGTCCTGGATCATTTTCTCTTGTTGTCTCATCAACTGAGAGTAGCGAACCTACAAATAAGATACGTCAGCAGCTGAAAGAAGTGCTCCTACATTTCTCTTTTTTTTTATTACAACACGCCAATGATTATCTTATTTGTATAAATTGAACAACTACAACAGTAATTCATTCTCTTTGGGTCCCACAAATAGCTAAGCTAATCCAGGAGGGTCCTTAAAGGGGAACTGAACTCTAAAACCAACATTTTAAATGAAACCCTTCAAAGTGTTGAGAACATATCCAAAAGTCTTTTTTCTTGTGTCGCGCTGATTTTCCGAGAATTTCTAGTTTGTATGTGCGTGTTTCGGGTCGTTTGGGGTCATTGAGCGTGGGCGCTGGTCGACTTGTCAGCGGTAAAGGGGCAACGTGTGACGTAGGTTAATGGGAACGAGTGAAAGCTTGAACTGTTTTTGTTGTCATAAGCTTGCTTACACAGTCAAGAGTGAAAGTTACAACCTACGTTATATGCGATATTTCACTCTAATGACGAATTTTTTCAGTCCGAGCCAGTCCTTACCAATATCTGACGTCATAGCCTCACTCTCTCTCCAGTTAACCTCTTTTTCTGAGCCGCTGGTACAATGCGGCATGTAATGTGTTTTAAACTCGAATTTCTCAGAAAGTTAGCGCGATACGAAGAATTATTTTTAATATCGTTTTCACACTCAGTTAAAGATTTTGTTTGACAAAAGTTGATTTTAGAGTTCAGTTCCCCTTTAAATAAATGTTTAAGAACATGTATATATTTAAGATTTCAAAAAATATGTAACTCTGAAGGCGTCTCCTAAAGCCGTATCCTTAAGCATAAATTAAAACGTACATCGGTGCGCTCGCAATCTAATCCGTGACGTCACACGTCAAATTGCAATTTGTCATCGAAGAAATACAAGCTTTTTGTTAGGTTGCTGAAAAACAAAATCTTCTGTTTGTTCTATTGGATAATTGCCGTCAATATCCGAACAAGGAAAGAGGGCGTACTGTTTTGACAATTGACGGTTTGACATCAGACTACATTTCAATACGGCGGCCTCCATGGGATCGACTAGCATTTTTTGGTCCATTTTGCAGAATATCAACAAGGGCATCGCTTTTTAAAGAAAGTACATTTCTGGAATTCCATACTGATGTTTTAAAATACTTCAAAATAATCTTTGGAGTGAAGCTTCTCTTTAAGTGACTTTAATATTAAAAGAAAGCCTTTTCTATGACAGTTTTTCGGATAAATATTGAACAGTTGGATTGCCTGTGGTCGAGCAAAAGAGCCATACCTCCATGCGATGTATCTCTGCCTTCATGGACCTGATCTCTCCCTGACCGTACTCCTGGTCCACAGACTGCTTTGCCTCACGTGCAAGTTGCGTTTTCTTCTCCCATAACATTATCTGTCGCCTGAGGCAGGTCAAAAAATATACTCACATTAAATACAACGTTGTTTGTTGCTCTGATTACAAATGAACACCAACTTCGGGCTCAACATGCACTCACACATAGTGACTACAGCTAAAGCTCACGAAAAGAAGTTGGTTATTTAAAGACAAATTAATTCAGCTCAACCGGCATCGTAGAATGTTTCAGAGAAATGAAAATTCACTTACTCAGCTTCAACCAAACTGTTCAACAGTCGCTCCTTCTCCTCCTTTAACGCCTCAACTCGACTTTGCATCTCGATCGACTCTCGTTCCGCTTCCTGGTGTAGAATAAAAGAGGTTAATTCTTATACCAAACGGTTTGTTTGGTAAGAACATGGACAAGATCAAGAATTTTAACGGGATTGAACTGAACTTGTTTTTGAGAACTTAAACAGGCTTAATCGTTACAAAATGGTGACTAAAACAATTTTTGATAGCATCTTTTAAGCGACATCAGTTCCCGGCAAAGTCAATGAACGGATTCAAACCAAAGTCAATCAAAACAAAGCAATCAAACTCAATTGACGCAACTGGTTCGATTTTGTTCTGTGGGAAAATAAAACGTAATACACCACTTCCAGAATTTGGAATGGGTAGTTTCACCTCTTCTACCCTGTCCGAAAAGCGATTGAGGTTTAGTTCGATTACCTTAAGTAGGTTCGATTGACTACGCCCGGCATGTTGCACGCTTGAATAATTTCAAGGAATTTCCAGTAATTTCCTACAATGGCCCACTTAGCAGTGTTTATACTGGCGCGGTACCTTTAGGGACTGGATGAAGTCGTTCTCCTTCAGGATGTTGCTCTGCTGCAGGTCCATCTTGTAGCCGTGCTCCTTCGTTATCAGTTGGTTCAGCTTGGTCATATCGTTCTGCATGCTCCTGATATTCCTCTCGATGTCAGCAGTCTCGTTGTTATGCGATCCTATTTCACCTGTCATTTGGCCAAATTACATTCCGTTTTACAACAACATTCAAGACTCTAAGCAAGTTTCACGGAGCATTTATTACCTAACTTCCACCAAAGGAACGTGAAAATAAAATAGTTGCACGAATGAACTCTTCTTACTACGAAATTTTTTTTGACAATTGTTAACTAAGCAAATATTCTGCCTGGCTTTTTTCTACTTCAAATAACGCCATTGGCCATTTTATGGTTAAATTACAAACTAGATTCCTGTAAACATTTAAATCAATCATCTTACTCAGTCGCCATATCAACTGTATTGAAATATTAACACTAAGGTAAGAGGTAACCACTTACACTTTTTGCGCTGATGACTAATGCATATTTGAAGATTTAAAAGGATCAGTGCACGTTAAGCCCACGAGAGCGCACGAGAGAAAACAGTTCAACCACGAGCCAGAGAAATCAGCCAGTACCTCTCGTGTGCGGTAAGTGCGCGAGGTCGAGATGCAAATATCAAACACGACAATTATTTGCGTCACCGTCTCATGAGGCAAAACCCTTACAAAACCCTTACAAAATGTTTGCCGCGTACGAGAGGAACTGGCCGAGTCTTCTGTTTCCTCTTGTGTGTACCGGGGTTCACAAAACTATGAGTAGCCTATATAGCAAACATAACAAAATAATCTCACAGTTTTGGACGCGCGGGAAATGGGATGATAAGGAAAGGGAGGGGGGGGGGAGAGGCTTGCTCTATTTCTCGCGCGTACGAAATTTCGAGAAACGCTTGGTACGCACGTTACACCATGAACTGCTAGTGTTTGTAAACTCACCTTCTAGGTTTTGCGATTACAGTACTAAAAGTATAATAGCAACTAGTGTTAATAAAAAGAGGAAACATTTATACAAGTTTATAAGACTTGGAAACGGGTGAAAACAGATAATTGGTTAGTCAGTGTACCTTCTACTCTGAGCTTTTTCTGCAGTAGGATTGTGTACTGCTTCTTCAGATACTCCATGTTCTTTGACTGCTCTTGTACATCTTTGATGGTTTTCACCAGTTCACTCTGGCTCCTTAGCCAGAACTGCTGCAGCTGGATAATCTCGTTGATTCGAGCGTCAATCTGTTTCTGCAGAGTGTGGATCTGCAGCTCTAATGGGCCGAGTTCCTCTCCCTGTCGCAAAATAGTTGACGACATTTAAAGAGGTTATAACTGCTTAGCTGACGCCATGAACGCATTAAGACTTAATTAGAAACACCCCACCGTCCCCAGATTAAATATTTTGTGGATGTCAAGAATATCGTGTTAGGTACATCATGACATGCTGTGCACGAGTTTTAAGGAGAAAGGAGAACTAACTTCATTTAACTATTAAGCAAGATACATAGCTAACTTTAACTAAAAAGTAAGGCGAGACTAAAACTCCCGAAGCTTTCCGAACTAATTTAGTCAAAACTAGCCTTTCCTCTTTCAACAGGAGGAAAACAGATCACTTTAAATAGCTTTCAAAATTATTTTCTCAAGTAAGTTCTACGCCAGCGTTTCATAGTTTTTACACAACCTTTAAACTGTTACTAAACCTTATAACTTTATAAAAAGCTCTTTTCAAAGCGTTCAGCGTCTGTAGTGAAGCTTGGTAAGCGAACACAAATTAAAAGTGAGTACCAGTAATCCACACATGAATTTGTCAAAACGAGCGGCATACAAAAAAAAAACAATTTTGATTATCTTTGCTCACCCCGTCCTTGCTTCTGAGCTGATCAATCTTCTTGTTGTATTGATCAATAGTGCTCTGCTTTCTTTCAATGATAGCGTTTCTTTTCACGATTTCATTTTCAATTCTGGATATGGTTTCATTTTTCTGATGAATCTCCTCATTCAGGTTGTTCATAGTGTCACGCAGTTGAAGTATTCGGGCGGATGTATTGGCAATGTCCAACAGTTCTCTTGATATCTCATTCTCTACTTCTGCCACTGAGCTTTCCTATTAAACAAGTGTTTGAATCAAGATTTAAAAAGATACACACAATGTTAAGAATGCCAGCTTTGGTCTGCATTCAACGTGTATCTTTCATCAGTCATATATAACACATAAAATATTAATTCAAAATTACCCTGAATATGTGCAATGCTCAGTGTAGTGGTCTCCTACAAATTGTATGGTCACTCTCTGTACAAGGGGAACAAATCTAAAACCAACAGACCGGCTTTCACGGTGTATGTCGTGCATACGTAACTTTTGATTGATATGAGACCTTTGGATTCAAAAAGTTTTTCCCATTCGTCATACTGCGCACACGCAAAGAAATCATGCTATCTCGTGTTTCCAAAATCTCATTGGTCGTCTTGTTTACAACGAGATTGGCGCGTTGACTACGAGATTTCGGAAACAAAACGAGATGCGCGATTTCTTCGCACACTGTGTGCCTCATGGAAGAAACAATGAATTCACTTCAACTTGTCACATATCAGTCCAAAACTCAGCAGAAATACTAATTCTAAAGCATTCTTTCAAACGGTAGTAGTAAAAGTTTGCTTATTAGTCTAGATTGATAAAAACCGTGAAAGGGTCCATCCTGTATGTCTCTCTGGCCTGTATATGGTACTGTTAATCACCTTCAACACTTGATAATAAATTAATGTACAAATATAATCAAACACTCACCAGTTCAGTTGTTCTTCGACGCAGTTTGTCCGTCACCTTCTTTGTATACTGAGCTGCCTTGTCCACTGTTAGTTGAGTTTGTATTTTCTCCATGATGTAATCCTCCATTTTCACTTTCTCCAAGAACTCCCTTTCAATTTGTTTTCTCAGGGCTGAAAGTTCATTATCCTTGAGAGTCACTTCCTAAAAAAGACCTTAGTTTTTAACGCCAGATAATGGTGGACTTTGATGTCAATACTACTGTACTTGAAGAGCTAAATAATGCTTTAAATATCACAATCTCGTCAGTTACTATAGCAGTCAGGCACATGCAGGCATGTTTTAAAAAAAGGTTTGTATGTGTTAGGTGGAGGGGATTTCCTGGTGTACTAATGCAAACACACATTTTCAAAAATTGAAAAAGCTGATTATGCTTTTGATAGCAGCAATCAAACCATAACTTACAGTACGAGAATCCTGTTCAGTTTTTAGTTAAACATCAAACACATATGATATAGAATAACTGTTAGGACTTAATCATGAATGAGGTTTCTAGTGTTCGTGACATTGTGAGTTTTTTCCTAAAAACATCTGAAATCAAAAAAATCAAAATCACCCTTTCAAGCCCCTTCAAACATGTTTCCTTTGATCCTGTCGAATATCACTTAAAGCCAGACAAAATAGTTTAAACGACCCCCATTGTGTTAAAAATATTTCCATGTCTTCTTAGGTAGTTCTCGAACAGAAAATGTGTGCTGTAAGGCTGCTGACACCATGAGGTATGTTATCCTCTATTAACAGATTATGGACCTCTCTAGTCAACTTTTCTGTACTAGCAACATTCTTCGATACAAGGTTTGAAAAGCTGCATGATCTCTTTCCCCACCAATTTGTTTTCTTTGGGTAGATAGTTGCCATGAGTAAACTGACAATTAACTGTAAATTAAAAAACAGTTCCTTCTGAAGGAAGTGACAAACAAAATTAACATAATTACAAACATATTTTGGTGCATGCAGCTTCATTTTGTAAAGAGCTTGTTTTTCTTTTGCTTTTTGTTGGGTCTTTCCCCATGCATGTTTAACTTTCTCTTAGCATTAAAATCTTTATGATTTGTGACAATGATCAGCCTATTGCAACATTTGACAACAATTTATAGTTATCAGTACATTACAGTAAGTCCTTGAAATAAGTGCTGCACCTAAGCTGACCAACTTATCAAGCGCCACCCCCCCCCCAATAAAGGCCATATTTGTGACAACAAAGAAGATAACATTGACATTGAATGACTGTTCTGAATAATTCTTGGATAAGGACATTCGACTGGTGGTCCTGGTTGGCAAACCTCCAAGGGGACCTGTCCTCCTCGACACCTTTCAAAAAGCAAAATCTCATTAACCAAAAAAAAGCATGAAAATACCCCCTACACCAAACAAACACCTGGTTGAAACCATTTTAAAAGATACTAGTAAAATGAAGTTAAATAAATGATTTTAGATGTGCTGTCGACATACCATCTGAGCCTTGTTGAGCTTCTGCTCTGTATCATGTAGCGTCCTTGTGTATGTGCTGTACTCTGTCTTGAGTGCCTCAGTCTTTGTTCTACTGATGCCAATTTGTTTCTTTACCACCGAAATATCAGCTTCAATCTTGTTATGCAACAAAGTAATCTTTTCATTTTGCTCCTGAGCTTTACTGATTGACTTCTTGTAGCCTTCTATCTCTGTTTCAATAGCCTGAATTCTTTGTCGCTGAAGGCTGAAAAAAATGAGGTATACATATAGAAAAGGGAAATGAATTCATGAGTCGTATTGATTTATAAATGAATATGAATAAATAAAAACAATTAATTTTGTTTGTCTGGATGTAGAACTTTACACTTGCCAACTTCAGAGACTGTGAACCTACCAATCTTTTATGATAAAATTATTGAAAAACTGTAAACTAACACATTAATAAACTAAAAAAATAATATATATATAAAAACATATTTTACTTTTAAGAAGCATATATGTGATGTTATAACATATATATAAATATATTATAATTCTCTATAAAATACTGACAATATTTAAAATCTTACTCAGAAAAGGTGCTCATCTTCCTTTTTGTAGAAACATAAGGCAAATAGGCACAATAAGTTTTAGCTGAGAATTGTGAATGACAGAGAGATCGACACATACTATACACAAATAACAGTCTCAAATATCCTACAAAATTAATGAATATATAAAATCTGATAGGCTAAAAATGTAAAAAATTGCAATTATTTTACAAGTCCTTGTACCAAAATAAAAAGATCGAAGTTAAAATAATAAATTAAAGCAGGAAACTTTAATCAACATTAGAAAAATTAAAAATCTATGGGTTTAAAACTCTTAAAAAACTTCTTTTAAAAATATTTATAGTTTTATATAAACCTCAATGCTTCCTGCATTGCTGCATAAGCTTCATCTCGTCTCCTCATGCCAATCAAACTACTGTGCCACTGCTGAAGCAGTTGCTTCTCCTCCAGTTGGAGAGCCTAATAAGGACAACAAGTTGAATCTCAGGTTAATGTACATGCACTAAGCTCAATATGCTACAAGTTGGAGTTTTCAATCAGTGCTTACTTTGGTGTTTGGAAATGCATAATAAAAAATAATTAAAGAACATGACTTTGGTTACTATTCTTTTCTATAAAGCTGTTTCCCAAACTTTCTATCCATAATAGTCATGCTGGGTATACGTATTTAAATGTCAATTCAGTGACTTAATTACCTCAATTTCTGTAATTGCTTCTGACAAGGCTTTTTGTGCTGCCTTAGTCTCTTCAACCTGTGCCAGACATTGTGCTTCATACATACTAATCTCTTCTCTCAATCGGTCCACAGTTTGAGTCAGTCGGTCAACCAATAAATCCTTAAGCAAAACAAGAACTTTTAGAAACATTAGCAAACGAATGAGTTATTCAATATTAATGTTACTAAAAATTGAGCTACTTAATTTTGGTTCAATTGTGGATTTAAATTTAATTGGTTGTTCTGGTTCAACTCAACTCAACCAATGACAACTGCATTTCTGGACATGCAGTAGTTAACCCTTGATTCAAGTACATATAAATATAATTCTTATAGATGACTATACTGATCACAAATTTACAATAGCGAACATTTGGATTCTTATACAGTTGTCAGTCTTGGATTTGCCAACAGTTTGTAATGTGACCTATCCTTTTAGGTATAATAAATTAAATACATCATCCAATGCGATGACTGTGAATGAACATTCATCTGTTGTGATTGGAAATTGTGTTCTATTCTTGAGGCAGATATCAAGCCAACTATGGCACAAATATGTTTGAACTCTAATCAGTGTTGGACTATATTGATCTGTTTCAAATAAGTGCATAGAGCCAGTGTGTAGCAAGAAAATCTCACCACAAGAACTTAATGATCACCTTCTGTCTCTACCAAAATTGGACATCATGTTTACTAAGCGTAACAAAGTTGTCACAACCATCACACTTTCCAAATAAGACATTGCAACATGAACTGATCTTCAGTCAGGGACTCATGATAATAAGATTATAATCATTATATTCATTAGTTTTCTTGAATTGTCTAACTTTGAAAAGTGTTCAATAGTTATGTATGGAGGCATAATGCTTGTCATGGTTCAGAAAAAAAATTGTAAAGTTTTCTTCAATTGTTGTTTGGTTTAGAGGCGGTTTGTTCGATGCTTATGTATGAAAATGAAAATTTGACATTAAACATTTACTTGTTAAACACTGGTAGTTATGTGCTGCTCAAAAAGTGATCTACAGTCTTTCTAGCTAGGTCAGTCACTGACTGTCCATAATGTAGCCAAATAGTGATTCTTTTGCCATAAATTTCTTTGTGACAGCAAATTTGTTACTATCTGCTAAGCAAGGTGTCTGTGACAGTGAATTTGACTATATATAAATGTTTCTATGACCACTGAATACTACTTGGTTCAACAAACAACAAATTAATTTGGCAGGAATTCACTAACAAGTTAATACACCTAGTAATAATTATTACCTGCTTTTTCTTTTCAGATTCTACTTTGGTCACTTCTGTGTCTGCCTTCTCAGCTGCCCTCCGCATGACAGCAATATCTGACCTCACATCCTCCTTGGCTTCTTCCATGTAATGTAGCCTTGCTGCAAGATTTTCTACTTCAACACGCAAATCTTTTGCTAGAAACAAAAAACAAGTAATGTTAAGTTGAGCTTTTAATGAACTAAAAACTGAAATAAAAAAATTCTTTACAAAAACATTAGTGCAGCAAGCAACAATTGTATATATTAATCATAATTGTCCCAAAACGACAAGTTGCCTTCACTTTGAGAGCAAATTTTAATTGACATGCTATTATCACTCTTGTCCTAGATGCATAACGAGTCAACAGATTTATACCAAAATTAAACCACTATCTGGCCATGTTTGTTGTTAATTTTTTGAAAATTTATCATAATTAAGCTTACCTTTTTTTCGATGGTGATTAAGATTGTCAACAAACTGTTTATATTGTTGCTTTGTATCCTGAAGTTCCAGTTCACTCTGTTTTCTCATCTGATTTTCTGAGTTAAAGTTGTCGTGACCCTTTTCTAGCAGCATCTGCTGCCTTGCAAGTTCCTGTTGCACTCCATAGAGTTGGACACCTAGCTCCTCTCTCTCCCTCTTCTTCACTTTAATGTCTTCACCCTATAAGAACATGGCACAACACATGATGCAATGACACCAAACTTAACTTGAATATCAATCTTTGTAAGGTTGGAAACAAAAACACAGGCTAGCTAGATAGAAGAAAAATGATCCTGAAATTTGTAAAGAAACAAAACTTTTAAACAATAAAGATCTAAAGGAATATTTTTTAAGTTGTGGTACAGAATAATTTTGAATAGTATCACTATGCTTTCTCTTACCAGTTCTCGCAGTTCCAAATTGACTTTTTCTTTTTGCTTCAGTAGGTGATCTTTGTAGGCAGCTTGAAACCTGACCATCAGAGGCTAAAAAACATTCCAAGAAAGCATTTACAGATCAGAGCCCAGTTGTTCAAAAGATGATTAGCCCTAATCCAGGGTTAATTACCATGACAACCAATAGGTTTTGTTAAGAGTTAACCCTGGATTAAAGTTAATTGGCTGTTGAACAAACGGCCCCCAGACTGATAATCTGATTTGCAACATCACTGAGTATTATAGGTAAAGTTTGGTTTTGAAGTGAGCTTTCTCCTAATTCCAGTAATTGAAGGGTCTAGTACAAAAATGACATAAGTGACTTTTGATTAAGTTCTCAATTCTCCCTACATTATCCCTTGATAACCATTGGGAGAATTTAGTGTTTCATTCAAAGTTACTTATGTCATTTTTGCACTACGCCATTCAGTTATATTGAGAAAAAACCAATATCCAAAGTCCAGAATTAAATGGTACACAAAAAGACTGGGCAAAACACATTAAAAAAACATGTAATGAGTTAGTAAAACCAACTAGAGGCCAGCCTCTACTGTGTGGAGATTAATAATGAACTTGTAAGTATTTTAGAGTGTTACTCTCAAGTCCCTAATATTTATACTTACATGCGAAAAAAAAACACTCAACAAAGCTTAATTCAGGACAGTACGAATATTCATTTTCAACACTTTCCACTCTTGTTGTGTGTATTTTGCCCTACATACCATTATCAATATTGGAAGATTTTTCCACTCTGTACCATTATTCTACTCTGTACTATTATTCAAAATTCCAGAGTAACACTTTGACAATATTTTGTTTTTCCTTGTTAATTCATTCAAGTTGTAGCCAAAGCCTGGAAGGCCAGAAACACAAGTAATGATTAAGTTCTACTGGAACTCTAGCCAAACAGGACTGCTTTAAATATAGCCTGAGGCATCTTACCTGGAGAGCATCTGGTGTCCTTCGGTAAAAAAAATAATATAGAATGGGAAGGGAAGAAATTGCACAAACTGTTTTTTCTTAATTAAATTAGAGAACAAAATCCATAAGTTAAAAAAAATATATGTTTTTAAACAACAGGCCGTAACCACAATAAAAAGCTCAAGTGAAACTATTACACTTAAGTTTGTTATTGTGGTTACAGCCTGCTTAATTATCCAAAAACTTACAAAGAAACCTAAGAACAATCAAACGTTTTCTGATTCACGACAATCACGAGAAAAGTCTTACATGGTCTGGATCAAGCACAACCATCTCGCTTTCGCCGTCGGACTCTTCATCACTCTCTCCTTCCAGAATTTCATTTTCCTCGTCAACAACCTCATCAATATCATCTTCAATTCCTCGAAACTCGTCCTGTTCCGAGGAAAGCAAAGTCTGTCCCGGAGGAGCCAGCAAATCTATGTTTGTAACGTCCTGAGTCATGTTTATCCCAGGGACACTCTCGCCACCAGTGACAGTTGTATCTGCATCGCTTGGATCGCTCAAACGAAATTCTTTTAAAGCCCTCACAGTTAATTTACTGACAGTGTCTCCTATGGTTTTCGTTGAGCTCTTTGAGCCTTTAGAATTCCCTGAAACTGGTCTCGTCGCTTCGTCTTGCCCATCAGAAGTTCCTTTACCGCTTTCGTCTGCTTTGTCCGCCATACTTGCTCAAACGACACTGACTGACTTGTCGTCCGATTGAGGCAACAATGGCCATTGTCGCCATAACAACAAATTACACGGAGCCCGCGATCACGGCCACTGACTAGTCTCAACGCCAGCAATGACGTCACATGCATTTGCAAGATGGAAAGCTTGCCATTAGTGATATCGCCATGTTGAAGACGAAGAGATAACATACATTTATTGGATTGAAACCACAGTTTTTAAAAAACCCCAAACTAACGACAGACGAAGATGGGTAGCCTATTTACAAGGCAGCAAGAGGAAGTCGAAAACATTGGAATTTCGACTGTTTATACCTACCGTTACCCTCCGTCATCGGGTAATACAGCTCGGTGAATCAAGACTCAAAACAACACTTCTGTGTTGTTACTGAGTTTTTATGTTACCTATTTTAGTTGTTTTTGACATGCCATTACATTTTATTTCAGGGAATTACTTTGCTGATCATTTTGTTATGGGTGGACAAAAGTTTGACTGTCCACAGAGAGAATCGTATTTGTTTGGTGAGAACAATGACTTGAATTACCTCAACCCGAAACCCGTTCAGGTAAGAAGTTTATACAGCTAAAGGATACTTCTGAGATTTACATGCCGAAAGCCAACGTTTCTCGCATTTCCCCGCAGCGTGTTTCACACTTTTGGAAAGAGGGGCTGGTCTGTGGTTTAGTGTTTGTTTTGTCTTTGCTTTTAAAATCATTCGGCAGAACATTGACAAACAGCTAGCATCTTCACATCCGGGCTGATATTTCGAACGAACGTCGAAAAACGAAGAAGCTGAAATCCCTAGGATTTTGTGAAAATGGTGATCAAACCACTGTTACTATAGGCTTACTGCTACGAATCAGTATGCGAATAGTTTGGAACGCAGTTGTAACACACGAAATCCAAAGTTGTTGTGGTTGTTTAGAATTCCAATGGAGTGAATCTGGAGTTTAACAATTCGTTTAAAAATTTAAGTTTTTTAAAAATGTTTTGTTGAATCTGTATTGAGGTTTGAGTTTTTTTTTCAAAACTTGTTCACGAAAATCTTAACGTGCGAAACAAACTACTCCTAATGTTATTGAAAGAAATATCAAAAAAAGTTGTACACAAATAAGTTGAACTTAAGTTTTAATTTTTATTTAGAATGTAGCTGTTTAGCTCAGACCAACTGAATTGTTATTCATTTATTTCTTGTTATTTGTTTTTGTTATTGTCACTATTATTTTTATTGTCTGAAAATATACTAGATCATCTGACTGGATCACCTTGTCTGAAAAGAATTTGATTAATTTGGGCTAAATTTCCTTATTCACACTTCATATTTTGATTCAAAGCTATTGATCTTCAAACCAAAATATCTGAGGTAAACCTTGCTTTACCAGCAACCAAAAATCCTTGAGGTCACTGTTAGGGTTAGGAGTAACGGTTAAGGTTTGGGTAAGGATTATAACTTTTAATTCCCTAAATGAAAATGTGGAGTTGACAGCCATTACTGTATGCATAATTAAGTATGGGTGAGAAAGGAAATTTTACCTTGGTTTGTTCTACTTGTGTGTAATCCATAAGCTTACCAAAAGATTGTTGTTTTGTGTCACTCACTGTAGCCATGCCAAAAACCAAAGTTTTAAAAATTTCTAAAACATGGAAAACCAGCTAATGTTAGGATCCTGATGTGATTAGGTCTGTAGGTGAGCAATATTCACCAACTTCTTTTTGAAACAGGAAACATTGTGAGAAGCACTTTAAGTAGATGTTCTTAAGGTAATTAGTACTCATTCAATGCAAAATTTGTTACAGTTCCCTTACCCATCACCTGCTGGAAATGAACCAACAAAAACTCTTAGAAGCTTGATTTACCTCAGGAAGGATTCTCTGCGGCTTGTTCAGTATGTATAGTAACAGCTTGTATTTATTAAATATGATTTATGTATCTCTTAAGAGTGACAGTGACAGCAGCTAAAGTATATTTTCCTTTATGCTTCTGCCAGTAATTGAACCATTAGGCCAACTATACATTTTTATTGGTAATGGGATGGAACCAAAGTCAAATCTGGAAGAAATCATGTCTTTTGGCCAGATCTGAATTAATTCAGCCTGACTGCAAGAGGGCAGTTCTTTCAGAATTAAGCCAAATTAGAAGATAAGTGATTTTCTTTGAAATTTTGCAAGGATTCATTCGACAATTACCTTTGTTTTGTAAGTATAACATTTTTAACATTGTGATGTATTAGTTGCCATGGATAATTTGTAATTGCCCATGTGAAATTTCAAACAGAGGGCAATTACAGTAAAAATCAAGAACCAAATTCCATCTATTTTTCTCTAATTTGTCTGCTGTGTTAATAATGCATTGAATAATGAGGTCACTCAAAGCCTTTCTGAATAAGGAATTGTTATAATAATAATAATACTAAAAAAGCTTCTACCGCGCTTATACAAACTGTCCTAAGCGCCTTACAATTCATAAATTCAATAAAATATAGTAAAACATAAATATACATATTAATATACACAGCTATGTCTTAAACAAAAACAAACAACAAAAGTGACCAATAATATGAAAAAAAAACAAACAAACAAACTAACTAAAGATTATATACTGATTTTAACAGGTACGTTTTAAGCTTAGATTTAAAAGAATTAATACTATCAGCTGATCTTATATGAAAAGGCAAAGAGTTCCAGAGGATCGGTGCATGAACTGAATAAGATCTATAGCCATAAGTTTTAAGATTGTAGGGAACAGTCATAAGACTAATTTTATCTGAGGATGATTGGAGTGTCCTACTGGGCCGGTACAGAGTGAGAAGTTCCTTTAAGTATGATGGAGCCAGGTTATTAAGACCTTAAAAGTAATTAAATTAATCTTAAAAATAATTCTTTGCTCCACCGGTAGCCAGTGAAGTTCTTTTAAAATTGGAGTTATACTGTCATATATATTTGCTACCATAATTAATCGAGCTGCAGTGTTCAACAGATGCTGAAGTTTATCGATCAGATGCTTGGGTACACAAAAAATAAACAAATCGTAGCTGTCAATCTGTGAAACCACAAATGCATGAATGAGAATCTTGGTGATGTCTAATGTCAGAACATTCCTAATTTTCGCAATATTCCTCTGATTATAATAGCCAGATTTTACAATGGTGTTTATGTGTCGTGACATTGTCATTGACAAATCAAAGATAACACCAATATTCTTTGCATGAGAGGAATGGAAAATGATATCAGATCCAAGTTGAATGGGATTCAGTTGTAGACATGGACGAAATATTGAGTGGAAGTAAAGGAGCTCTGTTTTATCAGTGTTTAATTTCAGCATATTTATGGCCATCAAGGAATGGATGTCAGAAACGCACATCTCGATTTGTCTCGTTGCCGCTGCCATCTCCGCTTCATCCTCAAAGTAGAAGGAGGTATACAGTTGCTGGTCATCAGCATATAGATGGAAGAACAGACCATGCTTGCGGATGATATCTCCAACTGGAGCTGTGTAAAGAACATACAGGAGAGGCCCTAAAACAGACCCCTGGGGTACACCACAAATCAGTTCCTGTACACTGGATGAAGTTCCTCCGATTCTCACAAACTGCGTGTGGTCCTTCAAATATGAGTTGAACCATGCTAGTGCTGAGCCCAAGATACCATAGCGGGATTGCAGCCTTTTTAGAAGGATTGAATGGTCCACAGTATCAAAGGCGGCAGACATGTCAAGTAATAGAAGAATGATACAGCGATTGTCGTCACCAGAACGAAGAATATCATTCTGTACATGAACCAGGGCAGTTTCACAGCTTTGTTGTTCCTTATTTGCTGATTGTAAACACTCTTGGAGACCATTTTCATGTAAATGATCAAGGACATGCACTGAAGCAACTTTCTCAGTTGCTTTCGAAATTAACTCTAAATTTGAAACAGGACGAAAGTTAGGATACAGTTCATGATCCAAAAGAGGTTTCTTTTGTAAAGGAGATAAAACAACTTGTTTCAAGGATGTCGGAACTGTGCTGGATGAGAATGAGAGGTTGATGATTCATGTGATGACCAGAAGTAGGTCATCGAAACACTGAACTAGTAAGCGGGCAGGAATTGGATCAAGACAGCAGGATTTCTTAGCACTCTTAAGAATGAGTCCACATAATTCTGCTTCGGTAGTAGGAATGAACCAATCCAGAGCAGTGTTGAACCATGGGCTGTCCAGCTGTTCGGTGAAGGACAATGCAATGTCATCATTTGAAAAAGTTGGAAGCTCTGTCCATATTTTAGTGATCTAGTTCACAAAGAAATCCGAAAAGTTATTGCATAGCTCTAGAGAAGACACAGATGATGGATACTGCCTGTCAGTCTTATGGTACAGTAATTGATCAATGGTGTTAAATAAAGCTTTTTGGTCTGAGGCATTTTCTGAAATGATGGAAGAGTAATAACTCTGTTTTGCTTTCTTTACCATATTCCTAACCAGTTCGCATTGGTCTTCAAATAACTGGCGATCGATTCGAAGCTGCGATTTTCTCCAACATCTCTCAAGTTTGCGTCGCTTGGTCTTTTCAGCTGCAATCTCGATCGAGTACCAAGGAGCAGACGGACGTGACGTCAACACCCGTGTCCGGAGAGGTGCATGGGATTCAAGCAATTGAGACAGCTGCGAATGATACTGATCGCACAGCTCACCAACGGAGTCAGCAGGTGACAGGAATAGATTAGAGGATGATAAGTCAGAATGAAAAGCCTCTATATCAACAGAACGAAGTTTAAACGGTACGTCATCTCAGCTCTCATGGGACGCGGTCTTTCAAGATTCAGTTTACAGATCACAAAATAATGGTCGGAAAGGCGCAGATCGTTAGCATTGCAATCAGCAATAATGTTTTCAAACTTCCGAGTTATGACGAGATCAAGGGTGTGGTTGCTTCTTTGAGTAGGTCGATTAACATGCTGAGGTAAGTTGTGTAAATCAAGCAGTTCCAAAAAACGTGCAGTGTGGGGATCTTTCTCAGGTTCATCCACATGGAAGTTAAAGTCACCGAGTAATAGCAATTTCCCTGACAAGGCCGTCAAATAACCAAGCAACTGAGAGAACTCCTCAAAAAACGTCGACATACTGACGTTTAACTTCTTCTTAGGATGGAGTCTGTAAATGACAATGACCCTCACACAATATTTCGGTGACTGTAATAGTACATCCATTGACTCAAATGATGTGAATTTTGAGTTTTTTTGTTTTCGAATGCTGAGACTCTTGCTGTTAACAAGTCCTACACCACCACCATGTCTACCACTTCTGGGCACATGAAAGAATCCATAACCCCATGGACAGAGTTCGCCGATGGTTTTCAACGAATCCGATTTTGTCCCTGTTTCAGTGAGTGCCATCAAGTCAAGCTTTTGGTCCACAAAAAAATCCTTCAGAAACATTGCCTTTTTATTTATTGATCACACATTAAATAAACCAAGACGCAATGACTCCAACGTTTGCGTGATTGCGTGTGTATTGTAGGCATTATTTGGCACAGTTGATGCATTGTTAGTACTGACTATCGACGGGTCCACTGGGACTTGAATAACAAATGACTTCCGCGTGTTGACTTTATGCAAATACCTTGAATCTTTCCCATCAAATCGGTTCCTTCCAATAATGGTGTGTTATTATTTTGGCAAATAGTCTACCAACTTTGCAAAGTTGTATCTTTGTCAGAAAATCTCTAGTTACAATAATATTATAATACCCTTTTGTTTTTGAAGTTAGGCTCAATTTTCTAGTCAGCTCCAATTTTATAAGATGTTATTAGTGTTCATGGATTACAAATACCATAAATATTAATTACAAGTACACAACATACTTAAGAAGCTAGTCTTACTGATTCAAAACTTTTTGTAAACATTGCTGCAAAATTATCAAAGGTCTTGGTAATTGTGCTCAACATGCAATAGCAAAATCCTCCAAAGTGGGTTTGGTTTCAGACAATGAATATTTAGAGAAAATTGCTTGGTGCTGAGAGGACAGGGTGGAACACTGTACCCCCTTATTTTGGCTGAGCTTGAACACTGTGGCTAAAATTAATTTAAATACTATGTTGCATATTTAAGACAAGATTTGTTTAAAAACTAGAGATGAGCAAACAGCAATGTGTTTCTGGATCCCTTAGGGATGCCTTGGCTTGAGTTATGTAGTGTCTTAGAAAGTAAAAGCCAAAACAGAAGTGCAACATTTTATCAACGTTTCGAACCTTTACTTCGGTTTTCACCAGGGCTTAGTGTCCCTGATGAAGAACCAAAGTAAAGGTTTGAAACAATGGTAAAATTTTGCGTTTTTGTTTTGGCTTTTACTTTCTAAGATAAGACGAGCTTTGGTAATGGTTTGATGATGATGATGATGATGAAGAGAATTTATACATTTCAAGATAATCTTCAAAATACTATATGTGTTCTTTTCCAGATGCAGTGACCCCAAAGATAATTTATACCACATTGAATTCACATTTGATGCTGATATAAAATGTGCCATTTCAATTTATTACTTGGCAACAGAGGATCTTTCTACTGGTCTTGCACAGTAAGAAGCAACTTTTGAATATGTTATTAAGTTTTTACTTTTTTATTGTTCAAAGCATAATTATATTAATTTGAGGTAGCAAATGGTCAAATTCAAATACCAGTGAGATGTAAAGTAATTTTTCTAACCTTGTTTAAAAGCCAAGACTGCTGCCTTTTGAAAAACCAAGCCCTAGATGCTTCCAAGA
This sequence comes from Hydrozoanthus tunicans, assembly GCA_026413305.1. Taxonomy (NCBI): domain Eukaryota; kingdom Metazoa; phylum Cnidaria; class Anthozoa; order Zoantharia; family Hydrozoanthidae; genus Hydrozoanthus; species Hydrozoanthus tunicans. The sequence goes on along the minus strand of JAOBAT010040567.1, from coordinate 667 downwards.
GGAAAAATAAAGGATTTGAGATTCGGTGTGAAAAATATCTATGTTTAGTAACTACAAGGTGGTGGAAATTCCAAAAACAGGAAATCTTGACTTAAAATAAACACCGGCTCAAATTAATTTGGAGAAAAATTGGTTTGCCCGAAAGGGTAAACTTTGCTCGTCTTTTAACCAATCAGCATTCGTTGCTTAACCTTTCCCCGGCGTGAAGCGGTTTTTACCTGGGAAAGGTTTCCCTTATTGAACACCTTTGCAAACACATGCCATCATATATTGATGTTAAAAAGGGGACTTTGAGTCAAGAATCCCAGTTGGTTTAGAACACAGACTCCACGTATAAAATGCAGACTGTGTATGCAGACTTTATTCTTTTCATTTCGGCATTCCTGTTCAAAGAGAAACCAATAAGCTTATAAAGACGGATCTTTTGGTAAGTATCGGATCGTTTGCAAAGTTGTTCAATAAGGGAAACCTTTTCCCAGGTAAAAATGGCTGTATGACATTTTCAACCCGTGAGGGTCTGATGAAAGTTTGTGGAGTAACATGAATGTTTTCTAAGCAGTTATCAAGTAAAGCAACGAGACTTCTAACATGTAATCGAAGTTATGTCTTATGAGTTTTTATTTTCTTTTATACATTTTTTGGTTGGTTTGCCATAAGCATCGCGAGT